>NIVC01003725.1:0-80483 GCA_002269645.1 Macrostomum lignano
CCTGTTAGTAGTAAAATTTGAATCTTTCTTTTGTTCCCAATTAAAGTCCTTGTGATAAATTGATAGAATAGGAGTCAGTAATCTCACCCCAAACAGATTTTGGTGTCAGCAATAGGAAAACTTCCCTCCCCCAAGACCCTGTAACACTATAAAAACTATAGATTCAACAGTTAACACTACTGCAATAATAATACATATAGAATATTGCTAAAATAAATAAAAGAATACAACTATCACCGGCGCCACCAGCATGCATACAAGATAGGGAAATACAATACTTGTACATATTCTTCTTTAAATTACACAGTCACACTTTGACTTAAAAAGTTGCAAAAGTTTATAGACTAAAGCTACTTGTTTATAGATAGAACATCTATAAGCTAGATTTGACAAAATTTTATACCAAGAATCTCAATCTCAATAATTATAAAATTATTACTATATCAAATAAAATATTATACAATAATCATTCATGGCCTAGGCATTACGCCTAGCTAAAGAGCAAGTGAAATATACAAGACAAAGTAAAGAAAAGGAATGACAAGATAGACCTATAATATAAAAATGTAGCTAAATTGTGAATATATAAAATTCTTTGGCATTTTAAACATTTAAATAAACTAATTGTATTGTAACTTTTAAGTAGGCCCTAACTAGACAATTCCAGATTTAATTCCATTGCGCTAGAATCCCTAGAACTCTCAAGTCTATCTGTCGACTGTCTTACACGACTTACAGTGACAGACAAGTGTCATTCGAGTGCGCAAGGGTATACACTCTACTCTATGGCCGACAGACCAATAATTTTTTAATGATTTGAAATTTGAAGCATAAAAAGCAATAGGGCCGGCCTACATGTAATAGGTTGAAGGCTGAGAAAATCAAAGCTAGCTTATCGGTTCGATTCGAAGAAAAGCAGCAGATAAAGCAGAAAAGCAATAAAAAGCAAGTAAACCTGTTTGTGCAACTAGCTCATTATAAAATATTGAATAAATTTAAGTGAAATACATCTGCACTTTTATGTAAAATCTGTAAGATAAGTCATCATAAGTGTGAATTTTTGTTTTACAGTTCTAAAGTGCTATATTTTAAGTTTTGTTTTCAAGGAAACAGATTTTTAATCCAGGAAATTTTTTATCTGTAGGAGTTATGATCTAGGAAGGAGGAAGAGGCAAAAGTAGTTTAAAGAGTCTAATCATCTAGACGTGATTTATATATATATAGCTGCTTTATTTTATACCATTATGACTTCAAAGGATGACGAATATGACTATCTTTTCAAAGGTACATTCTTTATTTTGAAATATGATATATTTTTTCCCTTCCTGCAGTGGCGTACGCAGAATTTTCCATTGAAGGGGGCGCCAACAGACCAGGGGAGTATCGTCCATCTGCACCGACAAGTTGCAAAATAAAGGACATTTTTAGGGTTCTCTCTGGCTAGTCGCCTCTGGCAAGACCTCCATCAGTCACCCCCTAGGTAATAGGGGGGGGGGGCTGCGTAGCCACCGCCTTCCTAGCCTATTTGAGTCCTGAATTCTGGTTCATCCATGTCTCGGAATTAAGTTAACATTTTTTCCCTACCCATAACCGTTATCTTTCAATTTGCACTCACCCATTTTAATGATAATGATTTTTGTTAGTGAATCCATGCCACCCAATAGATTGTGGTTTGATTTTAGTTCTAAATATGCTACAATTTCATGATGAAATGAAACTTACCTATATTTTATCTGATTTGTCTCTATTAGACACAAGACTAAATGATAAAAAAGTTTTTATTTTGATTTAAACTTCTATCTATATAATTAACTAGTTTTATATTTTTATAATTCTTATACAATTAACCTTAAATTCTTCGACCAAAGCAATACATATATAATCCTTTGAAATTCAAAGATATATATTAATCTACATATTTTTTTTTATTATTATTATTATTATTATTATTATTATTATTATTATTATTATTATTTAACACACGCTGGCGCAGGGGTTAGCAAAGCACCCATTGGTGGAAAACAGCTGTCCAGCCTAGCTACAGACTAAGAGGTAAGGCCCAGAGCCTGCAAGTCAGTGAGAAGAGTGTCAGTCAGAGTGGTGCAGCATGCCTGGCCCTGGTGGAGTCTCCCACAAGGCAGGCTAAGTAGTAGGTCAGCGAGTGGGGCCTGGTGCCTCGTGTGTGGGCCCACAGGCAGTGGCTGCAGCCCCACATCTGGCGCTGCCTCTGCAAAGTGCGACCAGGGGCGGCATGTGGGTCTGGACTGTCAGCTCAGCATTGCTCACGCGCTTGGGAACTGGATACCCAGGGCATTGCGCAGGAGGTGATGATGGCAGGCCTCCAAGCTCGCCTCACGAGTGGCAGTCATGGGGATGGCTTCCAGCCTGTAGGTCAGCACCTGTGGTGGAAGAGTCAACTGCCTCTTCCACTTGGCAGTTGAGATTTTTTTATAGAAGTGATAATATAGCAAAAATCATTTCCTTAATAAGTACAAAATGCTATTTATCTTTTCTACTCATTTAATAGCATTTATTATTAAAAATTACAAAACCATAAGTATTATTCTCTAGATCTTTATTGTTGTTTACTTATTTTCAATTGTTACCATTTTTATATTATTATAAGATTTAATACTGCATATGGGTATTGTGGAATCCCCCTAAATACAAATATCAACTTTCCATTTTAGTTGTCCTGATAGGCGACTCTGGAGTTGGCAAGTCCAACCTGCTCAGCAGATTCACTCGCAATGAGTTCAACCTGGAGTCCAAGTCCACCATTGGTGTAGAGTTTGCTACCCGCAGCATCCGGGTTAATGGCAAAGTTGTGAAGAGCCAAATCTGGGACACTGCTGGGCAGGAGAGGTGAATACACAAGTTCTGTGTCAAACGTTTAAGACCTGGCTTCAAGAGTTGAATATTTGATTTGAACAACCATAGTCAACGTCATTGTAAGAGAATCAGGTGCAAGGGAATCTGCTTTGCCAGCGGGGCAATGAGTCCCAGCTCCCAGTTACTGAACAAAATATTTTTAGTGTCAGTTTAGCACCGTTTAGTGCCACAGGCAAGAGTTTAGCGCCAAAGACAAGAGTTTAGCGCCACAGGCAAGAGTTTAGCGCCACAGACAAGAGTTTAGTGCCACAGGCAAGAGTTTAGCGCCACAGACAAGAGTTTAGTGCCACAGGCAAGAGTTTAGCGCCACAGGCAAGAGTTTAGTAGTGCCACAGGCAAGAGTTTAGTGCCACAGGCAAGAGGCGAGTTTAGAGCCACAGCCAAGAGTTTAGCTCCACAGGCAAGAGTTTAGCGCCACAGGCAAGAGTTTAGCGCCACAGGCAAGAGTTTAGCGCCACAGGCAAGAGTTTAGCGCCACAGGCAAGAGTTTAGTGCCACAGGCAAGAGTTTAGCGCCAAAGTCAAGAGTTTAGCGCCACAGACAAGAGTTTAGCGCCACAGGCAAGAGTTTAGTAGTGCCACAGGCAAGAGTTTAGCGCCACAGCCAAGAGTTTAGCTCCACAGGCAAGAGTTTAGCGCCACAGGCGAGTTTAGCGCCACAGGCAAGAGTTTAGCTCTACAGGCAAGAGGCGAGTTTAGCGCCACAGCCAAGAGTTTAGCTCCACAGGCAAGAGTTTAGCGCCACAGCCAAGAGTTTAGCTCCACAGGCAAGAGTTTAGCGCCACAGGCAAGAGTTTAGCGCCACAGGCAAGAGTTTAGCGCCACAGGCAAGAGTTTAGCTCCACAGGCAAGAGTTTAGTAGTGCCACAGGCAAGAGTTTAGCGCCACAGCCAAGAGTTTAGCTCCACAGGCAAGAGTTTAGCGCCACAGGCGAGTTTAGCGCCACAGGCAAGAGTTTAGCTCCACAGGCAAGAGTTTAGCGCCACAGGCAAGAGTTTAGCGCCACAGGCAAGAGTTTAGTGCCACAGGCAAGAGTTTAGCACCACAGGCAAGAGTTTAGCGCCACAGACAAGAGTTTAGCACCACAGGCAAGAGTTTAGCGCCACAGACAAGAGTTTAGCGCCACAGACAAGATTTTATCTTCTGAATTCCGAATTTGTATTCCTACATGTTACCATCAACATTTGCTGTTGAAAGTTGTAAGAATTATTTTCAAGGTCAGGGAATACTTGGCTACGCCACTGGACAGACCTTCGGTTACCTTTCACAAAGGGAGGTTTTTTCCTGCGATTTCGATCTCCTTCGCGCATCAGAAAATGTCTGTCTTGGCTATAATTAACAGCTTTGCAATGGTACAAGTATAGCCCAGCTATCCAGTGCATTGGCTCTGTGCTAGCAGGTGCCGGTTGAGCTGTTCAAGTGTCCCAGACAAATAGGCGGGTTGGCGCAGTGCAATCTGCATTTTCTACGCTCGGCGCGCTGCTGTTGCTTTGCTAGTTAGGTTGGAGAGATGGGGAGTCAGGGCAGGCCCGTAAGTTCGAGTGTTTTATAATTAGCAACTTAATTGGCTTGAAAAATCTGATTTGGCCTTGGTATGCCTTCTTGCCGGAGCTAGCTTGAGCTGACGCCGGTGTGTGGAGTAAAGAGCTTTAGTCACGGACAGTTTCTAGCTTTAGTATACATGTACATGCATTCCCTGGTCCACCGATAGCACTATCAGATTTTGTATAGTGCTAAGACTTCAGACACAGAAACAGACTGCAGACACGGAACCGATAATTTGCATACCGAAGTCAAGAATCCAGATCCTAAATCCAAGAATCCAGATTCCGAATCCAAGAATCCAGATCCCAAATCCAAGAATCCAGATTCCGAATCCAAGAATCCAGATCCCAAATCCACAAATCCAGATCACAAATCCTAGAATCCAGATCCCAAATCCACAAATCCAGATCCCAAATCCTAGAATCCAGATCCCAAATCCTAGAATCCAGATTCCAAATCCTAGAATCCAGATCCCAAATCCAGAAATCCAGATCACAAATCCTAGAATACAGATCCCAAATCCAAGAATCCAGATCCCAAATCCAAGAATCCAGATCCCAAATCCAAGAATCCAGATCCCAAATCCAAGAATCCAGATCCCAAATTCAAGAATCCAGATCCCAAATTCAAGAATCCAGATCCCAAATCCAAGAATCCAGATCCCAAATCCAAGAATCCAGATCCCAAATCTATAAATCCAGATCCCAAATCCAAGAATCCAGGTCCCAAATCCAAGAATCCAGATCCCAAATCCACGAATCTAGATCCCAAATCCAAGAATCCATATCCCAAATCCTAGAATACAGATCCCAAATCCAAGAATCCAGATCCTAAATCCAACAATCCGGTTCTCGAATAAAAAATACCCAGTTGAACAGTTTGCGCTCCCATTTGCACCTATCAATCAAGGTACCGCGCCATCACTTCCGCCTACTACCGCGGCGCCGTGGGCGCCCTGCTGGTGTACGACATCGCCAAGCACGAGACATTCGAGAGCTGCGACCGCTGGCTGCGGGAGCTCCGCGACCACGCCGACCCCGCTACCGTGGTTGCCCTGGTTGGCAACAAGTGCGACCTGCGCCACCTGCGCGCTGTCCCGGCCGACGAGGCGCAAGCCTTCGCCGAGCGGAACAACCTCAGCTTTATGGAGACCAGCGCCCTGGATGCCACTAACGTTGAGGAGGCGTTTGTGCAGATTCTCACAGGTGAGACTGTTGGATGCTTGAGTCCTGCTGAGTCATTTGGAGTCCACTCGGCTGTAATTGGAATCCGGCGTGTTGCCATGGATATTCGCTGTCAATATCGGGATAAAATTTTTAATATTTTGATTATATACAGTAAATAGAACCTTTTCAGTAGTCATTAGCCATTAGAATCCTCCCCAAAGTCATTAGCATCCTCCATAAAGCCATTAGAATCCTCTCCAAAGTCATTAGCATCCTCCATAAAGCCATTAGAATCCTCCCCAAAGTCATTTGAATCTTCCCCAAAGTCATTAGAATCCTTTATAAAGTCATTAGAATCCGCTGCCAGCAGATGACCCCAAACGACCCCTAAATGACCCCAGTTGACCCCAACTGACCACCAAATGACCCCAGTTGACCCCAAATGACCACCAAATGACCCCAGTTGACCCCAAATGACCACCAAATGACCCCAGTTGACCCCAAATGACCACCAAATGACCCCAGTTGACCCCAACTGACCACAAAATGACCCAAGTTGACCCCAAATGACCACCAAATGACCCCAGTTGACCCCAACTGACCACCAAATGACCCCAGTTGACCCCAAATGACCACCAAATGACCCCAGTTGACCCCAAATGACCACCAAATGACCCCAGTTGACCCCAACTGACCACCAAATGACCCCAGTTGACCCCAAATAACCACAAAATGACCCAAGTTGACCCCAAATGACCACCAAATGACCCCAGTTGACCCCAACTGACCACCAAATGACCCCAGTTGACCCCAAATGACCACAAAATGACCCCAGTTGACCCCAAATGACCCCAAACCAGGCATCTACCGCATCGCGAGCGCCAGACAGCTCCGGGATGACAACGCGGGCCACGGGGCCCTGCCGCAGCAGCGCTCCACCGTCAGCCTGGGCGCGGGCGCTGCCCAGCAATCGCAGAGCTCCAAGAAGTCTTGCTGCTCCTAGAAGACGATGCCGTCTGTGCCAGATTATTTTCGCAAAGCTCGTGAAAATCTCTGACTTGGCTAGTTGAGTTGGACTTAACAATTTCTAGTACAATTTTGGTTGGAACAGACTGGAGGTAGAGCTTGGAGTGAGTATTCCATAGATTTCTGTATACTGGTTCAAACTGCTCTATATTACTTATATACTGCTTAAAAGACAGTTTCAGTAGAGAGTTAGGCATTGTCAATAGTGCAATGTGTTTGCTATTCATTCTTGGAACTAATTATATTATTATTTAGCTCTGCTCTGCTCTGTCTCAAAGAATCCAATGAGAATTTACTCTTGAGTTTAACTCCTATTTTCTTACAATATGTTTTATTCTTAATTTTTTAATAGCAGACTTTCACTGCAGTCTTTTGTTGGTTTTAATCTCTGCTCTTCACTCCTACTAGTTACAGTAGTCAGATGCGGGTCCATTGTGCTAAAAACTCTGGCTCTTGGATTACTAGTTTTAAATGCTTCACAGTGTCTGGCGTTGCCTTAGCTGCTTTTCTAGGCAATTTTTCCCATCGATTCTGAGTGCTAATTTGAGCACCAGTTTGAGCACCTGTTGTGAGCGCTCAATTGCACTTCTGCGGACATATTTATCTAAGAAATAATTGAGTCACACTACTTACATTAGTAATATAAATGGCTATGTTCGGCCATCTATTCAAGAAAGCTTCTTTTTTTCACTGATGCTTTATATTGCTTTAGCTGCGTTCCAATCATTCGGAAATATAATAAGCAAATGTATTTCATCATTTTTATGCAGTTGTCAAAGAGGGCATCCTAGACTGTGAATTTTATTTATTTTCTATGCTGTTGGCTGCGGTTAGTGCGCTGTTGAACTAGTTTGTCTCTCTGTGATAGGGTAGCGCCTCCCCCCTAACAGTACACAATCACAGCGGCTGTGCCGTTGGCTGCACACCTGCCCACTTAAGGTTTTTTTCTGTTTCTATATTAGATTGCACAATAATTTAGGTTTAGGGTAGAAAATAAATTTAGGGAGTTGTAGAGATCATCTACTGATAAGTAGAAAGTATAGAATTGTAGCGCTAAAAGCTTGCACGGCGGGAAAAATTTTAATGGTCGAAATATAGCATTTTGGTCTACAGGGACAGAAACAGATCATGTTAGTACCAGTTGGATTTGGATGTACTTTATACCACTTGAGAGTCCCTCCGAGCTGACTTCCCTTCTTGCACTTCAGAGTCGCAAGTCGCAGTCGCAGCAGCAGCCGGAGACACACGGCTGCGGCGGCGGCGGCGGGGGCGGTGGCGGCAGCCCCGACGACCTGCAGAAGCGTCGCGCCCACTCGCAGTCGGAGCAGCGCCGTCGCAACTCCATCAAGGCCGCCTACGCCGAATTGGCCGCCCTGACTGGCGGCAGCAGCGCCGAGGAGCCGGCCTTCGGCTCTGGAGAGGCGCCTTTGTCTCCGGCTGGGCGGGCGAGCCGGGCGGCCACCCTTCAGGCGGCCATCAGCCACTTTGAGGCGCTGATGCGCCAGCGCGATCAGCTCGATAGACAGCTGGCCGCCCTGCGCAAACAGACGGAAGCTGCGCGCCTCATCAATCGAGTTTATCAGCGCCGGGTCAGCCGAGACGGCGGCCAGTCAGCCGCCGGAGCGAGCGCGGACGCTGCCAAGCTGGCCGTCTTCCGGCACGTCGCGGACCATCTGGCCGGCTCCTTTGCTAGCCGGCTGGGCGCCACCGCCGACTGCGGCAGCCTGCTGGACGGCGTCCTGGACTGGCTGGACGACTGCTGCTCGCCCGGCCAGCTGGCCGCCCTCGGCGAGGAGGCCGTGGCGCGGCACCTGGCAACCCCTCGGCCAGTGTCGAGTAGCAACGGAGAGGCCAGTCGCTAAAATTGATGACAGGTCTTTCCTACATAAGCTCTCCCACATTGGCTCTTCCCAAGTGGGCTCGGCATTTTACCAGTTTACAATGCAATATAGACGCATTCATAACTAACTTTTCCCGTTTGATTGGTCGCTGTGTTGCATGTAAATTACAATCGAAACCATTAGATTGTTCTATTCATGTCGTAGTGGGAAAATGCTTTTTTTATTTGATTTACCATTAAAAATGAATCTGTCAGCTCTACTGCATGCAATATTAACGCGGCTTTTCTACTTCCGGTGCTTCCATTATCTTTAACAAACAGTCTTCATTGACAGCAGTTTCAAAATTATTTGAATAAAAGCAGAAAACTTTTTGGCAGGTTTGAAGTCCTGTCAATTAGCATTTAATTGCTTGCATGCTCTGCATGTGCACTCTTGCACGGTTTTTTATCTCTTATAAGTTAAGATTGGTCCTACATGTAGCTTTTATAACGGGCGGGGGAGCGTAGGCCAAGGCCATAGCCCCCAAACCCGGCTTGATCCACCGGCCCAACAAGAGCGAGGATAAGGAGAGAGACAGCATAGCAGCATAGCGCTACGATATGTATCTAGATAAGTATTTGTACCTTCAATTGAGTAAGGCATTATTATTATTACGTTATTGTAAACATCAGATTCACTTTATGAAAGTCAAGATAATGAGAGAATTGAACATGGAGCCACTGGGCCAGACCAATGCAACAATATACGGTACCGTACATCACACGAAAGCTTAAAAGACACGCCCGGAAAACATGTAAAAATATGTGCTAGATAGGACTAAATGAACCTGTAAACTATGCAATGTAATCTGCATCAAGAAATGTTAAGCAACGTTTATACCCGGCCGCCACTCCAGTACGTATGGCAACATTTTCTTGATTACACGGCTAGTACATATATTTTGCATTGCATTATATATCAATCGTGCGATATGATGACTCATTTTGGCTTATATTGGGCCTTAAAGCCTTAAATATACTTTTCGAAATGTTTTGAAAAAAATAATGAAACTGTCTACCGCAATTGTCGAATTAAGGTTTAAATGATTCCAAGCCGAAAAATTTAATTCCTTCATCTTAACTCAGGATTGCAGCGAGAATTTTATCTTAAAATTAAAACGTTATATTTATTAGCAAGTCTTTTCTAGTTTTAAAGATTAGTCAGTTAATTTTTTCTAAAACCGAGTCTAATCGTTTTTTATCTCTAACAAGCAAACCCTTTGTTTATTCCTTTTAAACTGCAACATCTTAACTCGGAATTTTCGAGGAACTGAATCAAGAAAATATAAATTTAAGTTAAGCTAACTTATTAGTGCAAACACTAGTTTGGTGAAAGTAATAGCAACTAATAAAATGATATCGTTTATAACTATTCGAGGAAAAGCGAGCCCTATATTCAAGAGTTTGTGTTGTCGGCTTCATAAATCAAACCAAATACCGATCCAATGGCATTGCCATCTCCATCAAAAGCAACTTCTCAAACAAATTGGTCTCACTTATACTGGATACAATAAGAGTCCTCAATATCGTTGTAAGTTAAAATAAGTTTATAAACATGTTAAAAGTTAGTTTTTTACCTCAATGGTATTATTAATAGAAATATGTTGACTCCTATTAGCTGTAGGTTGGTTGTCTCATATCCACTCATTGTCCATTGATAATAAGACTTAAGACTAAGTAAGAGCCATGTTTTTGCAAGTTTTCTCTTGGAAATATATTGTAAGTATATTTAAAGTAAAATTCGACTATATTTTAAGATTTAGTAAAAATAGCTTAATTTGAACCATTAAAATGCTAAGCTATTTTCTCAATATTAAAACAAGTTAAATATTTGTTAGGATTATGTAGACATGCCAGGATGGAATTCTTGCACCCCCACTCCCGAATCTTACATATACGCCGGAAAATTCCGGCATACAGTAGACCTGAAAATATGCTTGGCGTATAACATCCGGCGTAACACAACAGCTATGCCAATTGTGCACCACTGCGCCGGCGTATCGGTGTCTGGCGCAGATGTCTGGCGTGGCAGTAGACATATAAAATGATGTATTCACATATTGTATGTTCAATTGACGTACAAAAAATGTTTAAAAATGTTTTTACAAACAAAATGTTAAAACAAAATACAAAACAAGAAACACTATACAACAGTTACTATTTATTTATTCTCAGATTTTTGTGTTTATTAAAGTAAAAGGTAATTTTACTCAAAAAGAAAAGGGACCTAAAATGTGAGTTTCAATTTAGCGTAACGTTGCAATTTTGTTCCGGCGTACATATCATGTACAAAATTTTTTTCTGGCATAAACTTAAATTTATGGCGTAAGGGGTCATTTTTTCCGGCGTACCATACAACAGATTCGAAAAGTGTGGTCTTGCACAAAAGTTGTTACACGTTTGTGCATGCTTGTCATATTTGTGCGCGCTTGCATGCTGAAAAGGAGTGGTACTTGCGTGCTCTTAAAGAAGGTGTGTGCATGCTCCATTGTATGCGCTTGCAAAGAAGCTGTTTGCTGCAGAATCAAAGACAGGATTTGACTTTTACATGCATTCAACATGGTTAGGCCTATGTGCCATGTAGTGTATACACACTCAAGTTCTCCTACTTTTCATAGTCTGGAAGGTTGTTTTTGCCAGAAAATTTTAAACAAAAGTAAAATAAAGAATAATAGTTTTTAGCAAAAACAGTTACTTTAAAGTTCAGTGAAACTCCTATAATTTTTAAAGAATATTTTCTCTAAAAAGTATAGTGTTCAAGCTACCTTACACTTAAAGTACAAATTTCTAATTTACATCGGCATAAGAATTGAAAAACTAGAAATTTCATTTTTAGCCCATGGGCCATGATCTGCATTATGACTTTTTTTATAGCTGGCTTGCATGCTTGTGCGCTGCTCCAAAAACTTGCGCGCTGCTCCAAAAACTTGCGCGCGCATTTTCCTACCCCCGAGCAAGAATTCCATCCTGCTAGACATGCTATTAGAAATTTGACATTTTGATGTCTATGCTTTTTGATAAGCAATCCAATTTTAACTTTAGTAGCCATATCTAATCTTAGTTTGTAGTTTATTCTTTAAAAGTATATACAATACAGTTACAATAAATTAAGAACAATTACTAAACTAAAGTCTATACTAGGAAAATGTTACATTTTTGCTATTTAAAAAAAAAAATTTTTAATCTATGTTGCTCACTTAGCTCTACTTAGAAACTTAAATATTGGTAAATTTTAGTCCAATATTGAAAAAGTAAAGAAGGGATTGGCTTTTATTTAGATAAAATATTAGTTCTAAAGCAAAATAAGGAAATTTCTTGCCTTGGTTATATTATTTATGATTTATTTTGGCTAATATTTTTTGTAAGACATTTTTGTTGGTTTTTAATAAAAAAACAAAAAATGTAACCTTCACTAAGTCTTTAATAAATCTATTAGGTCTTAGTAGAGGTAAAGATAAATTCCTAATCCTCAAATGATCCTATATGATCTCTAGTGTTTAGTGTAGTTTATTAAATGTCCTCTTTATTTTAAAATTTTATAAAACATATTTCCTAGATCTATAAATGCTTTTTTAAGTTAATAGAAAGAATAAGTAGTGCACCTACTAGCTTGATGCTAGTGCCAGATGTCTCAATATGCTACATTGTGTTGTATGCTATATGTATTAGAAGATGTTATTCTTGTGATGCAGAAAGTAGTGGGGTAACTTTGCCTTGCCATGGCCTCTGCAATGGAGTTGAACACAACTAGCATAAGCATACTGCATGGCCACCCTGTACTAGAGGTCACACTGCACTAAGAAATGCCTCTGGGAGAGATAGGAATCACAAATTTAACAGATGACTGGGAGCAAATTTTTTTCTAGAAAATGATTAAATGATTAAATTTGTCCAAAAAGGTGCCAGTAGGATATGATGCAACCATATAGAAATCCGACTCGAACTCTGTAACAGCCTCGCCCTCACAAATTCTAACAATCCGCTACTCCGCCCCCCCCCCAACTGCACAGACTCCACCAGCGTGCGCATGCCCTCCTTGTCTCCCACAATGTCCGAGGGCACCATTGTGAAGTGGCACAAAGCCGAGGGCGATACGGTGCAGCCCGGCGACATTCTGTGCGACATTCAAACCGACAAGGCGGTCGTGTCCTTCGAATTTGACGACGAAGGCGTCCTGGCCCGGGTGCTCCGCGCCGACGGCTCCGCCGGCTCAGTTGGCGACGTCATCGCCGTTATGGCCGACCCCGGCGAGGACTGGCAAGCCGTGGCTTCAGAGGCCGCCAAGCTGGCCACTGCAGCCGATAAGCCGCCCTCTGCCGCTGCCCCGCCTTCACCTTCGCCTTCAACATCGTCGACGCCGCCACTATCGTCAACAGCCTCGCCGCCTCGCCGCATCGGCCCGGCCGCCCAGCTGCTCATTCGGCTGCATCGCCTGACCCCTGCCGACCTGCGCGCCACCGGGCCGCACGGCACCCTGCTGAAGTCAGACGTTCTCGCCCAGGTCAAATCCGCTCCGCCTGCTGCCGTAGCTGCTGCCGCTTCCGCCCCGTCTGCAGGGGTTGCCGCTGTCCCCGCCACCCCTGCCGCTGTCCCCGCCGCCCCTGCCGCTGTCCCCGGCGCCCCGCCGCTGACTCCGCCAGCCGGCCGTCGATGCGGCCCCTAGAGCCGCGGACCCAGCCGGGCTACCTGGACCATCCCGTGGCGCCCGGCCTGCGCGACTGGGCGGCCCTCCAGGCGGCCATCAAGTCGGCCGCGCCGCACGCCTACGCCACCGCCTCCTGCAGGCCGCGCCTGCCCGCCTCCGGCGCCCCCTCCTCGATTGTCGCCCTGGCTGTGCGCGCCCTGGCCAGCGCGCTGTCCGGCGGTGGCTCCGAGGCCGATCCGGTGAACATCGGCGCCCTGCTGCTGGCGGCGCCGGCTCTGCCCAGATTAGTCCGGCTGCCGCGCGCCCAAGCGATGGGCCTGCGCGAGATTGACAGGCGCCTGGCAGAGGCGGCGTCTGCCAACAGCGACTCCGGCCCGCTAGCGGCTGTGTGAGTTGGCATGCGCTCTCCGAGCTGTTTATCGCATGAGTCATGACAGATGCTTTTATTACAGTTAGACTCGGGCCAAAAGGCATTAAACTCAGCAACTCCCTTTTTGAGCCACTGAATCTCAGCAATTCCCCCTGGAGCCACTGAATCTCATCAACTCCCCATTTGAGCCACTGATTCTCAGCAACTCCCCATTTGAGCCACTGAATCTCAGCAATTCCCCCTTGAGCCACTGAATCTCAGCAATTCCCCCTGGAGCCACTGAATCTCATCAACTCCCCCTTGAGCCACTGAATCTCAGCAACTCCCCCTTGAGCCACTGAATCTCAGCAATTCCCCTTTGAGCCACTGAATCTCATCAACTCCCCCTTGAGCCACTGAATCTCAGCAATTCCCCCTTTGAGCCACTGAATCTCAGCAATTCCCCCTTTGAGCCACTGAATCTCAGCAATTCCCCCTTTGAGCCACTGAATCTCAGCAACTCCCCCTTGAGCCACTGAATCTCAGCAACTCCCCCTTGAGCCACTGAATCTCAGCAATTCCCCCTTTGAGCCACTGAATCTCAGCAATTCCCCTTGAGCCACTGAATCTCAGCAATTCCCCCTGGAGCCACTGAATCTCAGCAATTCCCCCTTGAGCCACTGAATCTCAGCAATTCCCATACATTGACTAGATTCATTGTTAAAGATTTTTTCTTCATTAACCGTTTAAAAAATTAGTTTACTGTTTTTGCAAACTACTGTTAGTAGGTTTAATGAAAAATCGAACGCGTTTCATAAAAATTCAGAGTGTGCGACCTCTCCGACCAGCCGGCCGTTCAGTTCGCCCACTTTGTGCTGCATCCGGAGGCCCCCCTGCTGCTGACTGTCGGCACTCCGTCAGCGAGCGTCAGCAGCGACAGTCCGGAGCCGCCGCTGGTCCGCCTTGGTCTGACCGTCGATTCCAGACGATTCGACCACGCCGAAGCCGCCGCCCTGTTGGGCTCCGTGACTGTCGGCATGGAGAATCCCCTGCTGGGACTGTCTGGGCCCGTGTCGGCCTCCCCGGCGGCTGCAGCGGCTGCACCGACACCGCCAATAGTGGGCTCGGATCTGCTGCAGCTGGGACTGGATGATTAACTTGAGCCTTAGTTAGTAGAAACACTAGTTAGGTCGTTTGTTAAATTTTATTTGCAAAATGCAATCAGTCTACTTTATTTTGGGCATATGAGTGCGCATGAATTTCTAATTTTTTATGCCACGACAGAATTTTTGATTTGGATGAAAAAAGGCAATTCGGTTGCTTGCTAGTAAAGTGATAATGTAAATTGGCTAGCGTCACTCAATGTACATGGCTGAGGAAGGCAATAAAATGGGGGTAGAGGGGTTCACTATTGGAAGACGCGGTCGTGTTGGATGGGTTAAAAGGCGGATAAATGCGCTAATAGAGTCGCACAAGGAGAAAGGCCAATATATTTCACAGATGCTTAGTAGATAGAGTAACTAAATGTCATCCGCAATTACAGTTGTGAAAATTAGAGCGTCTGCTCTTTTTTTAGACGCAGTATCGCTCTTAAAGTTATTGTGGTAGCTAAAATTTCCTTTCCTCTCTTCCGGGTTTTTGGCCTCAAGAGCATACTGGATTAAGAATGAACAACAAGCATGTAACTCGATGTACACAAGCGATCGAAACTCAGCCAATGAGAGAGCAGTAAGGAGAGAGTTCAAATTCAGACGGACGAAACCCAGCCTAGGGCAGGCCCAATCTAGCTCAGCCAATGAGAGAGCAGTAAGGAAAGAGGTCAAAGTCAGACGGACGAAACCCAGCCAGGGGCAGGCCCAATCTAGCTCAGCCAATGAGAGAGCAGTAAGGAAAGAGGTCAAAGTCAGACGGACGAAACCCAGCCAGGGGCAGGCCCAATCTAGCTCAGCCAATGAGAGAGCAGTAAGGAAAGAGGTCAAAGTCAGACGGACGAAACCCAGCCAGGGGCAGGCCCAATCTAGCTCAGCCAATGAGAGAGCAGTAAGGAAAGAGGTCAAAGTCAGGCGCAAGCCGGCAAGAGGAAAGCCAAACATTATCGGCCTGGCTGGGGCGCTACCACTTTTCTCGATTGCTCGCTATGCACGCACTGGATTAGGTTTTTTTCAAGTTCTTCTGTAATCTTCAGTCTTGAGTCGGCAAAACAGGATGAATATCCCAGTTTAACGTGTCTGATTGTAGAAAGCCAGTGGCGACTGTTGCAGCTTCAAAAAACATATATATATATATATATATATTGTAAATGATCGCACTTTTGCGAGTGATATATCCTGTTATTTTAGTATCTGTGGGCCCATCAGTGTTTTAAATGTATTTCTGAGACCTGGGCCAAAGATGTTCTTCATCCCAGCGGGTTTGGGTCTCTGTGGTTATTATTAGCCCTTCACTTTATTAAATTACAGTGTTTCATTTAGTTGATGGACCCTCGAACTGTCCTACTACTCGTAGCAGTAGTGCAGTTAGAATCATATTTACTTATTGGACGTTTCACTACGAGCTATGCACCAAAATATTTCTATAGAGAAGAAGTTCTGTAATATATTTAGTATTAGCAATATTGTCTCACTCTTGTCTGTCAGAATTGTTCTTTGCTGCTTATAACTAAATAAATAGATTGGAATTTGAAATTTATAATTGCGCGTCGCTGCCTTGCCTCGCCTCTTAGGAAAATGAATCCTAAATAGTGCAGCTTTCTGGGTGTATTTTTTGATTAATTTCAAGGTTTCACTGTCTCTTTAAGAAGCTTTTTGCGTCTCTGATGCAGTTCTTCTCTCTTACTCAGCCTCTGACGCAGCCGGCTGTGCCCTGCCAGCTGCTGCCAGGTGGCCGGGCCAAATAAGTTAATTTCCTCCCCGGTGCGCCTGCGACTCCCCTTTCGTTGTGTGACGGGTCCCTTCTTCCCGAACCCTAGTTCCCGGCTGATGAGTAAGTCAGGGAGCTCTGGAGCAGCCTATTTGGATTGGAAACCGAAAAATCCGCATAAATAAGCCTGGCGCTCCAACGGCCCAGGCTCGATTCCAAGTGCAGTCGTTGATTTGGGGCTAAATTGGAATCTCGGCCTCGGGCCTGGGTCTGCTCGTGCAATTAACGGCCTTGAGGGCCAACCCCCAAGGCACAGTGAAGTGTACCTGTGCTACATGCTAAGTTATGGCCGCTGTACACTCCTGTGTGTGCCTATGCGTATGACTGCGTACGTATCCGCGCGCTTGTGTGCCTGCTCAGGGGAGTCGGCGGAACGGGCAGTAATGCCTCTCGCTGTTCGTGTGATAATGTCGCTTAAAGTGCGCCAGGGTGCACGCAGCCCCTGCCTCTAATAAAAATAAATATCTGCTTTCAAAGAAAGCGCAAACAAAATTCTTGCAAATCCAATCACGCATGCTTTGAGACCGGCTATAATTTGAGCGCTAATCAATTGACTGCAGTCAATTTCCTATCCTGATGCTGCATGTAGAACTCCTTGTGTAAGTGCAAGCCGGCAAGCACAGCCGTGTGTTGACTGCTGAAGATGCAAAACAATTTTCTTCTCTGCAATCAGCTGAAAGTGGACTGGACAAGCGAAGTAATCTGGCTGTCATCTGAGGGGAATTCAAAGTAAGACATAATCCCGTTCCCTAATCCGGATCCAACTATTCCCATTGACGACGCTAAACTGGATATAAAAAGAAGCATTTGGTTGGGCTTTATGTTCCAAGCTTCCGCGGCTGTGGATTTGGTAATTGGAGAAATCCGATAAGTTGCAGTTTGAAGTTTACAGGACCCAGTCGACTTTCCTACTCTAATTGTTTCACTTAAAAATCCGGTTCCATCTCTTGCGATTCTCATTTTTGTGCGCTATGCTATGGTAGGATCAGATTCGCTATTGTCTGGGATCGAGAGAAGGGATCGGGAGGGATCGGGATTCGAATTTCTGGAGCGGATCGGGAGTGACTCGCTGGAGTGGATCGGGAGTGACTCTGGAGTGGATCGGGAGTGACTCCCTGGAGTGGATCGGGAGTGACTCTGGAGTGGATCGGGAGTGACTCTGGAGTGGATCGGGAGTGACTCTGGAGTGGATCGGGAGTGACTCTGGAGTGGATCGGGAGTGACTCTGGAGTGGATCGGGAATGACTCTGGAGTGGATCGGGAGTGACTCTGGAGTGGATCGGGAGTGACTCTGGAGTGGATCGGGAGTGACTCTGGAGTGGATCGGGAGTGACTCCCTGGAGTGGATCGGGAGTGACTCTGGAGTGGATCGGGAGTGACTCTGGAGTGGATCGGGAGTGACTCTGGAGTGGATCGGGAGTGACTCTGGAGTGGATCGGGAGTGACTCTGGAGTGGATCGGGAATGACTCTGGAGTGGATCGGGAGTGACTCTGGAGTGGATCGGGAGTGACTCTGGAGTGGATCGGGAGTGACTCTGGAGTGGATCGGGAGTGACTCGCTGGAGTGGATCGGGAGTGACTCTGGAGTGGATCGGGAGTGACTCTGGAGTGGATCGGGAGTGACTCTGGAGTGGATCGGGAGTGACTCGCTGGAGTGGATCGGGAGTGACTCTGGAGTGGATCGGGAGTGACTCTGGAGTGGATCGGGAGTGACTCGCTGGAGTGGATCGGGAGTGACTCTGGAGTGGATCGGGAGTGACTCGCTGGAGTGGATCGGGAGTGACTCTGGAGTGGATCGGGAGTGACTCTGGAGTGGATCGGGAGTGACTCGCTGGAGTGGATCGGGAGTGACTCGCTGGAGTGGATCGGCAGTGACTAGCTGGAGTGGATCGGGAGTGACTCCCTGGAGTGGATCGGGAGTGACTCTGGAGTGGATCGGGAGTGACTCTGGAGTGGATCGGGAGTGACTCTGGAGTGGATCGGGAGTGACTCGCTGGAGTGGATCGGGAGTGACTCTGGAGTGGATCGGGAGTGACTCTGGAGTGGATCGGGAGTGACTCGCTGGAGTGGATCGGGAGTGACTCTGGAGTGGATCGGGAGTGACTTTCTGGAGTGGATCGGGAGTGATTTATGGGGCGGATCGGGAGTGACTCTGGAGTGGATCGGGAGTGACTCTGGAGTGGATCGGGAGTGACTCTGGAGTGGATCGGGAATGACTCTGGAGTGGATCGGGAGTGACTCTGGAGTGGATCGGGAGTGACTCTGGAGTGGATCGGGAGTGACTCTGGAGTGGATCGGGAGTGACTCGCTGGAGTGGATCGGGAGTGACTCTGGAGTGGATCGGGAGTGACTCTGGAGTGGATCGGGAGTGACTCGCTGGAGTGGATCGGCAGTGACTAGCTGGAGTGGATCGGGAGTGACTCTGGAGTGGATCGGGAGTGACTAGCTGGAGTGGATCGGGAGTGACTCTGGAGTGGATCGGGAGTGACTCGCTGGAGTGGATCGGGAGTGACTCTGGAGTGGATCGGGAGTGACTCTGGAGTGGATCGGGAGTGACTCTGGAGTGGATCGGGAGTGACTCGCTGGAGTGGATCGGGAGTGACTCTGGAGTGGATCGGGAGTGACTTTCTGGAGTGGATCGGGAGTGATTTATGGGGCGGATCGGGAGTGACTCTCTGGAGCGGATCGGGAGTGATTTTATGGGGCGGATCGGGAGTGACTCTCTGGAGCGGTTCGGGAGTGACTCTCTGGAGCGGATCGGGAGTGACTCTCTGGAGCGGATCGGGAGTGACTCTCTGGAGCGGATCGGGAGTTTCTTTGCGTCGAACTAAAATTGCAACAAGCAAAATTGTTTTTGCTATTTTGGACGCCTTGGCCTATAGAGTGCCCATTTGTTCAGGTGAAGCCTGAGACCCCTGGACAGACCAAGGACGACAACTTTTGTGCTCAGATTTTCTTTGAGAAGAGCAACCTGCCTGTTAGATTGCCCCCAGATCTTTTACTCGAGCACTTTTCCAAAACTACATGGCGTCAGTACACAGAGCCTATTTTTAAATCCGGAAGCTGCTTTGCGCTGCGGAACCGCCCCTAGCTATTCCCCATCAAGACTCTCCTGCTGTCGCGCCGCTAATTGCGCTTCCCTAATTGGCGATTCGATCAAAGCCAAAAGCGCACAGTTTGGCCACTTTCTCCCTGTCGGACCGGCGGTGCACTGCGCAGGAAATATCAGGTGGGCCATTCTGCTTCCGCGAAACTACAGTAATAGTTTATAGTTGTTTTGTTGTTGAGCACAGTTTCCTCTGATCATTCAGTTAGTTCCTTCAGGTCATTCCTTGATTATGTGCCTTTGATCATTAATTATGGTTTACCCCCGATTCGCCGATTTATGTCAGTTTTCAGGGCCACTCTGCTGTGCAGCAGCCGAATTTATTCAGTCTCATTCCATGTCAGCCACTCCCATCGAATCTGCTCGGCTATTTTTGCCCACCTACGCGCAGTTGAAACTCGCGAATGGCCGGCCGGCCTCTCCAGCCACGCCCCAATTGTCTGGCTGTTGGCGCGGACAAGCTTCTGTACTCAGCTGCAGGTTGTGTATCCTAACAGATTGAATTCCGTTAGGAACAAAATGGCTACTGGTCAGAACTAATCAATCTGGTTTTGAGACTCTGCATCGTTCGATCCCATCTGAAGCGCAGACCTCAGCCTCTCCTAATGCATTTCGTACTTGCTCCAACATCCAGCCTACATGCAAGTCTCAATCAGTTCGCGATCACTTTTACATCTCTGATGTAAATGATCTGGGGCTTCATATTAATAAAGGGAAGGCCTGTGCCTCAGTCATGCATATCATTGCAGATGCGCTGAGAAATATGATGCACTTCTTCTACACAAACTACTTTGGCTAAAAACATACTCGCGTGACGCAAAGGCTCCTGACGTGTGTTTACTTCGCATCCTAAAGACTATTAGCTATCATGAAGGCTCCTGACGTGTGTTTACTTCGCATCCTAAAGACTATTAGCTATCATGAAGGCTCCTGACGTGTGTTTACTTCGCATCCTAAAGACTATTAGCTATCATGAAGGCTCCTGACGTGTGTTTACTTCGCATCCTAAAGACTATTAGCTATCATGAAGGCTCCTGACGTGTGTTTACTTCGTATCCTAAAGACTATTAGCTATCATGAAGGCTCCTGACGTGTGTTTACTTCGCATCCTAAAGACTATTAGCTATCATGAAGGCTCCTGACGTGTGTTTACTTCGCATCCTAAAGACTATTAGCTATCATGAAGGCTCCTGACGTGTGTTTACTTCGCATCCTAAAGACTATTAGCTATCATGAAGGCTCCTGACGTGTGTTTACTTCGCATCCTAAAGACTATTAGCTATCATGAAGGCTCCTGACGTGTGTTTACTTCGCATCCTAAAGACTATTAGCTATCATGAAGGCTCCTGACGTGTGTTTACTTCGCATCCTAAAGACTATTAGCTATCATGAAGGCTCCTGACGTGTGTTTACTTCGCATCCTAAAGACTATTAGCTATCATGAAGGCTCCTGACGTGTGTTTACTTCGCATCCTAAAGACTATTAGCTATCATGAAGGCTCCTAACGTGTGTTTACTTCGCATCCTAAAGACTATTAGCTATCATGAAGGCTCCTGACGTGTGTTTACTTCGCATCCTAAAGACTATTAGCTATCATGAAGGCTCCTGACGTGTGTTTACTTCGCATCCTAAAGACTATTAGCTATCATGAAGGCTCCTGACGTGTGTTTACTTCGCATCCTAAAGACTATTAGCTATCATGAAGGCTCCTGACGTGTGTTTACTTCGCATCCTAAAGACTATTAGCTATCATGAAGGCTCCTGACGTGTGTTTACTTCGCATCCTAAAGACTATTAGCTATCATGAAGGCTCCTGACGTGTGTTTACTTCGCATCCTAAAGACTATTAGCTATCATGAAGGCTCCTGACGTGTGTTTACTTCGCATCCTAAAGACTATTAGCTATCATGAAGGCTCCTGACGTGTCTTAGTGGCTTATGGCGAGTCAGATATTTTTGAAAGCGGATTCGAGCTTTTCAACTTGGGGATCAGTTCGTTTTAATATTTCTGTATTTTTCTTCAAAATTAATCAGACAGTTAAAAGTGCAAACAAAAGAGAGGATTAAGGTGAAAAAAATTCTAAGCCAAAAGCGGTTTCTTTGGAGCAGACAAACAGAGCACACAACAGGAAATAGTTATGACAGGGGCAAGGATTTTGTTGATTTCAATGTAAAAAAATCTGAAACCTCACGAATACGAGCATGCGAGTTTCTTGTCGGGCTAACAGACGGACTCAGCTTAAACCAGGGGTTGGCAACTTTCTTACCACAATGGCCAGATAGAGAATGCAGCTCATGGCTGCGGGCCAGATGAGAATGGAAAGGAGAGGGAATAAAGATAAGAGAAGAGAGGGGAGAGGAGAGAGGGGAGAGAAGAGAGCGGAGAGAGGAGAAAGGGAAGAGAATGGTAAAAAAGAGGAGAGAAGAGGAGAGAGAGGCGAGAGTGGAGAGGAGAGAGGAGAGAGAGGGGGGGAGAGTGAAGAGGGGAGAGAGGAGAAGAGAAGAGAAGAGGAGAAAGGGAGAGCGATGAGAGAAGAGAACAGAGGAGAGAAGATAAGAGAAGAGAAGGGAGAGAGAGGGGAAGGTGGAGAGGAGAGAGGAGAGAGGCGAGAGTGGAGAGGAGAGAGGAGAGAGAGAGGGGGCGGAGAGTGAAGAGGGGAGAGAGAGGAAAAGAGAAGAGAAGAGGAGAGAGGGAGAGAGATGAGAGAAGAGAACAGAGGAGAGAAGAGGAGAAAAGAGGAGAGAAGAGGAGAGAGCGGAGAGAGCAGAGAGAGAGGAGAGAGAGGAGAGAGGAGAGCGGAGAGGAGAGAAGAGGAGAGAAGAGAAGAGAAGGGAGAGAGAGGAGAGGGTAGAGAGGCTTTGAGGGCCGCATGTGGCCCTCGGGCCAGAGTTCGCCGACCCCATATTAAACAAACATCAATGATAGAAGTTCATTACTTGAACTCATTTCTGCAAATAGATTCCACCTTCAGCAAAATCTTAACGAAGTGACAAAAATGAACAATAAAAGCAATTTATGCGATAAAAAGGGCTTTCACTTTTCAGAACTCATTTCCAAGAACTCATCAAAGGAAATTTAGACTCGCAGTTTCTCCAAGTCACGATCAAATTATCAGAGAACATACGATTGCATTAAAAAGCGGTATGCTATACTTGAATCCAGGCAGAACACGAATAGTTATGTAGTGATATTCATTTCTAATCTCTATGCCTGACAACTAGCCGCAACACCAGGACTGGACAGTTGAATTCCCACGGCTTTATTCCCGGGTATTCCCGGATAGTCACTGACTGTGCGCCTCACTAACTCAAAATTTTCAAGAAGCTCTCAGCTTGACAGTTTCGAGTTTGTGAAGCTTTGAGCAACTGAAACACCCAGATCACAGGCCAATCAGGCGCAGTTTCACCCAGATCACAGGCCAATCAGGCGCAGTTTCACCCAGATCACAGGCCAATCAGGCGCAGTTTCACCCAGATCACAGGCCAATCAGGCGCAGTTTCACCCAGATCACAGGCCAATCAGGCGCAGTTTCACCCAGATCACAGGCCAATCAGGCGCAGTTTCACCCAGATCACAGGCCAATCAGGCGCAGTTTCACCCATATCACAGGCCAATCAGGCGCAGTTTCACCCAGATCACAGGCCAATCAGGCGCAGTTTCACCCATATCACAGGCCAATCAGGCGCAGTTTCACCCAGATCACAGGCCAATCAGGCGCAGTTTCACCCAGATCACAGGCCAATCAGGCGCAGTTTCCCAGCGAGAACTCTGGCCGACTCCGTGTCCGAGGACCGGCTGCCGATGTACCCGCCGGCGGCAACAGCGGCCGCCACCGCCGCTGTGGTTCGTCCGTCCGGCGCGTCGTCAGGGATCACGAGCGGAACTGCGCAGGCTCCCTCCGCCCTGCCGCCGCCACCTCCGCCGCCTCCGCCGCCGCCGCAAGCGTCTCCTCTGCCCCCGAGCTCCGCCGCCTGCTCCGACTCCAGCGCCGCCGCCTCTTCCTCGGCGCTGCTCGTCCTGCCGATTGCCGGACCGCCTGAATACCCGGCAGCACATGCGCGAGGCCAGGGCGCTCAGGTGGCGCCGAAAGCTCTTGTTGAGGCACCAGTAGCAAATAGGCGACACCGCGCTGTGCAGGTGGCCGAGAAACAGCGCCACGCTGTAGATGCTCTCCTCCAGCGGTCGCATGACCTCCGGCCGCCCGGCCACCAGCTGCAGCCCGCCCCGGAACGGCGGCCTCGGATCGCGGCGCTGGTGACCGTCGCCAGCAGAGGAGAAGTCGATCCAGACTCCGACGAGATTCACCGGCAGCCAGCAGATAACGAAGCAGGCGACAAGGAGCACCAGCGTCTGCACGGCGCGCTTCGTGGACTGGTGCGCGACGCTGGCCTGGTACTGAGAGGGCACGCTGCTGTGAGACTCGCTCGCCTGGATCTGGTCCGTGTAGGAGGACACGCACGGGTTTAAGCGGTCGTGGCTGTGGAAGCGGCTGAGCCCGCCTACGTTGCCGCCGCCAGGGCCCTCCGCACCCACGGGGCTGCTGGGACCGACGGCGTCGCTTCCACCGCCACCGCCAGTTGTCGGGCTGACCGGAGCGCTGCTGGAGAACTGCAAAGATTGACGATGACGCTGGTGCTGATGCTGGCTCAGGTTGAGCATGAGACACCTGTTTGGATGAAGCAGATTCGGACTCGGCGGCGCCGGATGCTGGGGCGTCGGTGGACGCTGCTGATGCCGCTGCAGCCGCCACAGCTGAAGCTCCTCACCGTCAGGCTGCTGTTCCGACTGGCTGAGCAGGCGGGCCAGCGCCGCGATGCTAGCGGTGATGAAGCAGTAGCAAGCTGAGATGACGGCGCAGGGCATGCAGAATACCAGCAGCAGCAGCAGCACGGAGTACAGCCGCCTCGCCCACGGGTTTTCACCCCAGTACTCGTCGCAGAATGTGACACAGATTTCGCCGCACTGCTGGTCTTCGGGCGCGTCGCTGGGACTGCCAGTAGCGTTGAGAGCCTCACCGCCGCCGCCGCGGTTGCGGCCCTGCATGAACTCCTGCATGCTCTGCACGCCGAAGGTCACGGTAGACCGGATGAAGATGTTCGGCGAGGCGAGAGCGGCAGCGCCGCCCCACACCAGCAGAAGCAGCAAGACGAGTCGCCGGCCCTGCCAGAGCCGCTGCTTCACCGGCTCCTGACGGCGGAAACTCCTGGCGCGTAGAATCGCCATGGCAACCAGGGAGAACACGTTTGAGATGATGGCCACGCCTGGAATCGGTTGGGCCGGCCTGGGGCGGTGAGCTGAGGTCAACTAGGGTAACCCTCTCTGACAACTCCCTCTGACAGCTCCCTCTCTGACAAATCCCTCTGACAGCTCCCTCTCTGACAACTCCCTCTGACAGCTCCCTCTCTGACAAATCCCTCTGACAGCTCCCTCTCTGACAACTCCCTCTGACAGCTCCCTCTCTGACAAATCCCTCTGACAGCTCCCTCTCTGACAACTCCCTCTGACAGCTCCCTCTCTGACAAATCCCTCTGACAGCTCCCTCTCTGACAACTCCCTCTGACAGCTCCCTCTCTGACAAATCCCTCTCTGACAAATATCTCTGACAGCTCCCTCTCTGACAACTCCCTCTCTGACAACTCCCTCCTCTCTGACAAATCCCTCTGACAACTCCCTCTGACAGCTCCCTCCCTGACAAATCCCTCTGACAGCTCCCTCTCTGACAAATCCCTCTCTGACAACTCCCTCTGACAACTCCCTCTGACAGCTCCCTCCCTGACAAATCCCTCTGACAGCTCCCTCTCTGACAACTCCCTCTCTGACAGCTCCCTCTCTGACAGCTCCCTCTCTGACAACTCCCTCTCTGACAACTCCCTCTCTGACAACTCCCTCTCTGACAACTCCCTCTCTGACAACTCCCTCTGACAGCTCCCTCCCTGACAAATCCTTCTGACAACTCCCTCTCTGACAACCCTCTCTCTGACAAATCCCTCTGACAACTCCCTATCTAACAAGTCCCTCTCTGACAACCCTCTCTCTGACAACCCTCTCTCTGACAACTCCCTCTCTCTGACAACCCTAACGAGGGTGCTTCTTCGATATGTTTCCGTCTAAATGTATTTTTTCTCTGCAACACAGACTCGATGTAACTTTTGTCAGTTGTTCGGGAAGCAGCTTCTCTGAGCTGAGTACACTAATCCGCATTCGAGTATCCGATGTCTTTGAGCAATGTAGCGCGAGGGGACTCAGCTGGATTCCAGCAGTCAGGCACACTAAGCAGTGTTTGATGGCACTCGCGGGTAAAATTACTATTTGTGCTCACGTGAGCTCTCGCTAGCTGCCTCTCTGATAGCATCATCGATGAGGTCTCTACATCGCGGGCCGCAGCAATGGGGGCCAAGAGAGGGAGCGGCCATCAGTATTCCTGTCGGATAGAAGAATGGGCAAGACAAATCCCAAAGCTCCGAACCCCCACATTAATACAGTCCTCGTTTCGACGAAATTCGAGTAGGCAATTTGATGAAGATGATTTGGCGGGAGCTGAATCTCAGCTTCCCTATTCGCACGTGACTGAGTATTCCAGCGGCACTTGGCTTTCGTTTGAGGAATTTTATATTCTAGTAAAGCCTTGCTAGCTGCCTGTCCTGTGCTGAGAGGCAAATTAATTATAGATCTATATCGCTATCAGCCAGGCCAGTTCGACTGAACGGACTTCCTTTGACAGCTCACGAATCACCGCGCGGCAGACAGATCAAGGACAAGAACAGAATCCCTGAGGCGAAATGTTGAGTCCCTACAGCTAAACTGCTGTTTGACGCAGCTGCTTCCTCCTAATGCCTCTCCTCACCTCTCCCCTTCCCTTCTCCCTCTGAATTCCCCCCAGGGCAGGCTGCAACAGCTCTTAACTCCGCTAAAAATGATAGCGCACACACGCTAAGTGTCAGGCTGCTGCATGTTAGTCGGGACGCACCTGCGCTTGTTATGACCCTCTAGACTGCAGAACCTTTAGATTCCTTTAGATTCCTTTAGATTCCTTTAGATTCCTTTAGATTCCTTCAGATTCCTTCAGATTCCTTCAGATTCCTTCAGATTCCTTTAGATTCCTTCAGATTCCTTTAGATTCCTTTAGATTCCTTTAGATTCCTTTAGATTCCTTTAGATTCCTTTAGATTCCTTTAGATTCCTTTAGATTCCTTTAGATTCTTTAGATTCCTTTAGATTCCTTTAGATTCCTTTAGATTGCTTTAGATTCCTTTAGATTCCTTTAGATTTCTTTAGATTCCTTTAGATTCCTTTAGATTCCTTTAGATTCCTTTAGATTCCTTTAGATTCCTTTAGATTCCTTTAGATTCCTTTAGATTCCTTTAGATTCCTTTAGATTCCTTTAGATTCCTTTAGATTCCTTTAGATTCCTTTAGATTCCTTCAGATTCCTTCAGACTCCTTCAGATTCCTTTAGATACCCATAGATTCCTTAGATTCCTTTCCATTCCTTTAGATTCCTTTAGATTCCTTTAGATTCCTTCAGATTCCTTCAGATTCCTTCAGATTCCTTCAGATTCCCTTAGATTCCTTTAGATTCCTTCAGATTCCTTCAGATTCCTTCAGATTCCTTTAGATTCCTTCAGATTCCTTCAGATTCCTTCAGATTCCTTCAGATTCCTTTAGATTCCTTTAGATTCCTTCAGATTCCCTTAGATTCCTTCAGATTCCTTCAGATTCCTTTAGATTCCTTTAGATTCCTTTCTATTCCTTTAGATTCCTTTAGATTCCTTTAGATTCCTTCAAATTCCTTCAGATTCCTTCAGATTCCTTCAGATTCCTTCAGATTCCTTCAGATTCCTTTAGATTCCTTCAGATTCCTTCAGATTCCTTCAGATTCCTTTAGATTCCTTCAGATTCCTTCAGATTCCTTCAGATTCCTTCAGATTCCTTTAGATTCCTTCAGATTCCTTCAGATTCCTTCAGATTCCTTTAGATTCCTTTAGATTCCTTCAGATTCCCTTAGATTCCTTCAGATTCCTTCAGATTCCTTTAGATTCCTTTAGATTCCTTTCTATTCCTTTAGATTACTTTAGATTCCTTTAGATTCCTTCAGATTCCTTCAGATTCCTTCAGATTCCTTTAGATTCCTTTAGATTCCTCCAGATTCCTTTCGATTCCTTCAGATTCCTTTAGATTCCTTCAGATTCCTTCAGATTCCTTCAGATTCCTTCAGATTCCTTCAGATTCCTTTAGATTCCTTTAGATTCCTTTAGATTCCTTCAGATTCCTTCAGATTCCTTTAGATTCCTTTAGATTCCTTCAGATTCCTTTAGATTCCTTTAGATTCCTTTAGATTCCTTCAGATTCCTTCAGATTCCTTCAGATTCCTTTAGATTCCTTTAGATTCCTTCAGATTCCCTTAGATTCCTTCAGATTCCTTCAGATTCCTTTAGATTCCTTTAGATTCCTTTCTATTCCTTTAGATTCCTTTAGATTCCTTTAGATTCCTTCAAATTCCTTCAGATTCCTTCAGATTCCTTCAGATTCCTTCAGATTCCTTCAGATTCCTTCAGATTCCTTTAGATTCCTTCAGATTCCTTCAGATTCCTTCAGATTCCTTTAGATTCCTTCAGATTCCTTCAGATTCCTTCAGATTCCTTCAGATTCCTTTAGATTCCTTCAGATTCCTTTAGATTCCTTTAGATTCTTTCAGATTCCTTCAGATTCCTTCAGATTCCTTTAGATTCCTTTAGATTCCTTTCTATTCCTTTA
The DNA here is from genome assembly GCA_002269645.1 of Macrostomum lignano. NCBI lineage: Eukaryota > Metazoa > Platyhelminthes > Macrostomidae > Macrostomum > Macrostomum lignano. The sequence goes on from NIVC01003725.1 coordinate 28,281, forward strand.
GATTCCTTGAGATTCCTTCAGATTCCTTCAGATTCCTTTAGATTCTTTCAGATTCCTTTAGATTCCTTCAGATTCCTTTAGATTCCTTCAGATTCCTTCAGATTCCTTCAGATTCCTTTAGATTCCTTCAGATTCCTTCAGATTCCTTTAGATTCCTTTAGATTCCTTTAGATTCCTTTAGATTCCTTTAGATTCCTTTAGATTCATTTAGAACTGCTGCTTGTTTTCTGGGCGCATTTTGGTCAAGGTGCATTGCAAACAAATGCAAATACTCGTACGAACTAGACTGCCATTTCACGTCTCTTCTGATCGCTCCTTCTTTGCCCGACAGCCTTCCTCCCCCTTCCTGCACTTCCCCAAACTTCCGGCCCCTTCCTCTCCATTCCCGCCCCTTCCTCTCCATTCCCGCCCCTTCCTCTCCATTCCCGCCCCTTCCTCTCCATTCCCGCCCCTTCCTCTCCATTCCCGCCCCTTCCTCTCCATTCCCGCCCCTTCCTCTCCATTCCCGCCCCTTCCTCTCCATTCCCGCCCCTTCCTCTCCATTCCCGCCCCTTCCTCTCCATTCCCGCCACTTCCCCAACCTTCCTGCCCCTTCCTCTCCCTACCTTGCTGCTTCCCCTACTTTCCTGCCCTTCTTCTACCTTCCTGCCTTTTCCCCTACCTTCCTGCCCCTTCCCCTACCTTCCTGCTTCTTCCCCTACCTTCCTGCCCCTTCCCCTACTTTCCTGCCTCTTCCCCTACCTTCCTGCCTCTTCCCCTACCATCCTGCCTCTTCCCCTACCATCCTGCCTCTTCTCCTACCATCCTGCCCCTTCCCCTACCATCCTGCCTCTTCTCCTACCATCCTGCCTCTTCCCCTACCATCCTACCCCTTCCCCTACCATCCTGCCCCTTCCCCTACCATCCTGCCTCTTCCCCTACCATCCTGCCTCTTCCCCTACCTTCCTGCCTCTTCCCCTACCTTCCTGCCTCTTCCCCTACCTTTCTGCCTCTTCCCCTACCTTCCTGCCTCTTCCCCTACCTTCCTTCCCCTTTCCTCTCCCTGCCTCCTGCCTCTCCTCACCCCTCTTCTATTCCTATGCCTCCTTTTCCCTCGCTCCGTCTCCTTTCCTCTCGTCTATCTCTCTTTCTACCGCAGCTCGGTGTTTCAACCTCCCGATTCCCCCACTTGCCTCACCTTCAGTAAAGTGCATCAGCTTGCAGCCGACCTTGCCCAGAGGCCAGGTGTGGTAGACGAGGTAGCAGACGGCGGCCGGCATGCAGACCAGAGTGACCAGCAGGTTGGACGCCGCGAGGCTGACCATCAGCTTTGGCAGGCGCTGCCTCAGCTGCTTGTACCGCAGGCCCATAGCGATGAAGAGGCCGTTGGCGCCAAGCGACCACAGCATGGCTACTCCGTAGGCCGCGAACAGGATGTACTCTAGCGGGCCCAGCGGTCGCCGGTTCAGCAGGTCGATCACCTCCTGTGTATGCAGGAATTGCTTCTGTGCAGCAGAGGCTGCAAGAATGAGAGAACTGTGATTAATTTGCTTTGAGCTCCATTCGTATTCAAAGCAGTCGAATCAGTCACAAGCTCACCCATATTGCCGGTCACAACCAAGCGAAGCTCTTCAAGCTGCTGCCGTAACTGCCGCTCTGCGCGAATCTTAGAAAACCGGCCCAGCTTTTCTGTGTCTCCGGCTGTTTTTATTCTATATTGAGGCAGCGCACCCATCGCCCTCATAGCCCGCTCAGCCTCCCTCTCCGCCATCTCACTCCACTGGGATTCGCCCAATCCCCGACAGAGCTGATCGCTGCTTAATTATTATTTTTGTGCCTTAATAATAGCCGGGTCCCCTCATCTCCATCCCAACTCCTCCCCCTCATCTGTCTGCCGCAGCCTCCTCCTCTTTTCTCCTCCTTCCCAATCCTGCTGTAGCAGATCGAGAAAGGCCACCTTCGTCACACCTTTCACTTCGCTTCATCCATGCAGCTGTGAGTGATGAAGCGGCTGCATGAGGGCTTAGGAAGCTTACTCGTAGATTATGTTTGCCATATTTTGCAAACGAACTTTTTCTAAGAAAATTTGCATTACAATTTTTGTCTGAAATTGAAATTTAGCTTATCGAAATCTCAAGCACCGTCTGCCCTCATCTCTTGCGTCACAGGGCGCGCCTTAAAACCTGGGCGCCGGAGTCAGCCGACAGCAGCACCTCATGCAACGACTGTAGGCGGTCTATCCAGCTCAGCCTTGCTTCATCATGTTTTATTGTGTTTTCTCTGTCATTGTGCTCAAGCCCGCCCCCTCCCTCAGCCAAATGAACTGCCTGCCGAGCTGACACCGAAAAAAGACACGCCTCGCTGTCAGGGGGAATCTGGGGCAGGCAAAAACTGCTTATTGTTTCCGTCAGTCGCTTCATCCAGCATCTCTGCTGTATCAGTATAGAGAGCTGCTCACAGTTCGCTAGTCGCCCGCTGTGCTCTGACTCAGGCTGAATGGCTTTGAGCAGAAGCAGCAGCGAGGACTCATTCACTCGGATTGAGTTTTTTGCCCTCGGCTTTTCCCATGACCAAGGGCTCGCTACGGGCCAGAAGCTCCCAGCATGATGAGGCAACCCAACCGAGATCTTCTTTGATCCGTGACCAGTTTCTGCAGCATTCTTTCTGCTTCGTCTGCGGCTAGCCGTGAAGCAAAAGATTTGCTCTCTGTTTGTCCCCAGATCGGGGGAGAGCTTTAATAACTAATTACTGCGCCCATGGTTGCTTGCTCTTGTAATACAAAAATAGCGTTTTTTAATCTTTTTAATGGAAAAAATTCCCTACTTTGAATACGCAATTTCGATCAAGCAATGATTTTAACTGTACACTGGCTCAGCTCACTGACTGGCGGGTTGCAAGACCAGTTGGGTCAGCACATTTGCCGTTAGCAGATTTTAGTTTCCAAGTTAAGCAGAGTTGACCGCGGTTAGTACGAAGCTGAATAGGCTGCTTGAATCGCTCCTCGAGACAGTCACCGAGAGCATTCTGCATTCAACCCTCACCAGCTTCATCCGATGTCGGGCCTCAATGTACACTGTTTCAGTCACTCTGCACTCCGTCTGGCCTCAATGTACACTGGTTCAGTCACTCTACATTCCGTCTGGCCTCAATGTACACTGGCTCAGTCACTCTGCACTCCGTCTGGCCTCAATGTACACTGGCTCAGTCACTCTGCACTCCGTCTGGCCTCAATGTACACTGGCTCAGTCACTCTACACTCCGTCTGGCCTCAATGTACACTGGCTCAGCCCCTCTACAATCCGTCTGGCCTCAATGTACACTGGCTCAGTCACTCTGCACTCCGTCTGGCCTCAATGAACACTGGCTCAGTCACTCTACACTCCGTCTGGCCTCAATGTACACTGGCTCAGTCACTCTACACTCCGTCTGGCCTCAATGTACACTGGCTCAGCCCCTCTACACTCCGTCTGGCCTCAATGTACACTGGCTCAGTCACTCTACACTCCGTCTGGCCTCAATGTACACTGGCTCAGCCCCTCTACACTCCGTCTGGCCTCAATGTACACTGGCTCAGTCACTCTACACTTAACCCGTTTGCAAATAAAAAAACTCACAGATCCTGACTTCCCAAACATGAAAATAACATTGCATTCAAATTCTGAAGGGAATAATTACAGCCTATCGCTCGACTATGTGAAACACCTGCAAAAGCAATTTGCAAGTGTTTAGTCTAAAATTAGAAAAGCTGACGCTCGCGCAAAGGGCCATCAACATCACTAAACACCTGATTTTAAGGACACTTCTAGGGCAGGAGCGAGACAACACAAGCAAGCAATAATTAGAAACTGGTCATCGAGTTCGCGTTTTGTTTTTCTAATCTTTAAAACAATCCCCAAATTCACTTTATCCCGCCCTGGTTTAAGTCCTTATTCACAGCTTTCTTACCTTAACTGCTCGAATTTTCTGACGTCAACTGATTACTGACCCGCAGCTCAGGGGTTAATTAGACAGTAGGGCGACAGATGGCCGCCTACGGGCTCATCTGCCTACTGTTCTAAGTAGCGACAATGATTTATTAAGAACTAATCTACCGGCGCCTTTACGAGGCTAGACAGGGACGACTGGCTGGCAAGCTAACTGGCAAATTCAATTTATTTGAAGGTCCATCGAGATAGGAAATTTTCTGTTTTTTTCTTCTGAAATTATGCCACTCCAGCCTATTAGGAAATTAGGCCATTGGGCAATAATTTCACTAAATAGGCCAATAATTTTACTGAATTATCCAATAATTTCACTAAATAGGCCAATAATTTCACTAAATAGGCCAATAATTTCACTAAATAGGCCAAATAATTAGTCCAAAGGGAGCGCCCAAAATGGCCTTCTAGGATTTCTGGGTGACCCCCGGATACGAACCTGTACCCTTTCTGCAACTTTAAAAAAGAAACGTCGATCGCTTCCAGCTTCACCCTGCAGCAAAGTGAAGTATACAAGTCAAAGAGACGCGATGAAAGAAAGATAAGAAGGCTCACTCGAAAATCTTCATCTAATCGAATATATAAAGAGCCAAGTATAGAAATATGACAACCGTCAAGGTCAGAGGCTGGGGAGAGGAGCAACAAAGCTGCTGCTACGGCTGCTGGTCTCCTGGGAAAAGACGGACCCTGCGGAAGAGCCCATTCGCATTTAGAGCCGGGGCTGAGCCATCCCATGAAAGCCTGCATGCTGTGAGGCAGAGGCAAAACACAGACAACAAAACAAGGTGCTTCTCCTTGCTCAGCCTCTGATACTCTACTTGTCCTCCATCTCTCGCTCTGCTTTTCCCCACCAACCCGTCCGCCCCCCCCCCCCCCCCCCGAACTCCCCAGCGGGAAAGACGCATCCCCCACACTCCTCTCCTCAGCTCAGGCACGCACAGAGATGATACACAAAGCAGGCAGGGGGGGGGCTTGCATGGGGAAACAGCTTACAAGCACAAAAGGCAGTTTTATATGGCATTAGCGCAGAGGCTTCCATGCTCTCTGTATACTCTCTACCAGAGGCTGGCTTTTCTTGTGAAGCTGCGTCTCCCGTGTCTCCAAGCCATTCAAGTCACGATACTGGGCATGCAGTCAATATTTTCAACCTGATCTCAATTGTCTCGAAGCTGAGGCTACGAAGCTGAGATCTGCTTACGCGTCTTTGAGTCTCCAACTTTGAATATGAGCTGGAATCAATTCATTGCATACATGGTATTGTCCATGCTATTGATGGCAGTAAATATGCTCAGACGGACACTAAGAAAGACAGACAGACAGACAGACAGACAGACAGACAGACAGACAGACAGACAGACACTAAGACAGACAGACAGACAGACAGACAGACAGACAGACAGACAGACAGACAGACAGACAGACAGACAGACAGACAGACAGACAGACAGACAGACAGACAGACAGACAGACAGACAGACAGACAGACAGACAGACAGACAGACAGACAGACAGACAGACAGACAGACAGACAGACAGACAGACAGACAGACAGACAGACAGACAGACAGACAGACAGACAGACAGACAGACAGACAGACAGACAGACAGACAGACAGACAGACAGACAGACAGACAGACAGACAGACAGACAGACAGACAGACAGACAGACAGACAGACAGACAGACAGACAGACAGACAGACAGACAGACAGACAGACAGACAGACAGACAGACAGACAGACAGACAGACACACAGACAGACGCACAGACACACAGACAGACAGACAGACAGACACTAAGACAGACAGACAGACAGACAGACAGACAGACAGACAGACAGACAGACAGACAGACAGACAGACAGACTAGCTGACAGACAGACTGACAGACAGACAGACAGACAGACAGACAGACAGACAGACAGACAGACAGACAGACAGACAGACAGACAGACAGACAGACAGACAGACAGACAGACAGACAGACAGACAGACAGACAGACAGACAGACAGACAGACAGACAGACAGACAGACAGACAGACAGACAGACAGACAGACAGACAGACAGACAGACAGACAGACAGACAGACAGACAGACAGACAGACAGACAGACAGACAGACAGACAGACAGACAGACACACACACAGACACACAGACAGACAGACAGACAGACACTAAGACAGACAGACAGACAGACAGACAGACAGACAGACAGACAGACAGACAGACAGACAGACAGACTAGCTGACAGACAGACTGACAGACAGACAGACAGACAGACAGACAGACAGACAGACAGACAGACAGACAGACAGACAGACAGACAGACAGACAGACAGACAGACAGACAGACAGACAGACAGACAGACAGACACTAAGACAGACAGACAGACAGACAGACAGACAGACGGACAGACAGACAGACAGGCAGACTGGTTTCAATTATAAGATGTGCCTGGTGTGAAAGCTGAAAGCTGAGTTGTCAGGGAAATTGATGCAGCAATTTATTAGTAAATTATTCCTGAGTGCCGGATTTCCTGTTCTCTATTTCTCTATTCTTTGCCAGCTCTCTGCTTCCCCTTCACACCCACTTTAACCATGGCTGGCTTGCCTGCTGCTGCGCTTTCAAAGATGGACTTTGAGCCCCCACTCAGTGTGGCCGGCCGCTTCCCACTCCTCACTCCCTGCTCCGGCGCGGCCGCCCACTCGGCTGTCATTCGCTGGCTCAGCGTCCGCGTCCCCACCTGTAAGTCAGAATTTGAAATTGCAGTGAGCAAACAACTGCCTAGCGGTCCGCAGGCCATCCTCACAAGATTGAGTCAACTCCGATGGGACAGGCTCCAGAGCACTAGCGACAGAGTCCGCTGACGGGGATGCCGAGCATCTGGCTACCCATCGGCTGCCTGGCTCTGCTTGGTGAGTTGCTTGTTATGCATACCAACCAAAATTCAGTGATAAATGACGCATTTTCTGAGCGTAAAAAAGGTGATAGAAGACCTGCGATGAGACAGCCATAAAGACAAAAACAAAGACACGTATACACACAGGCACACAGACACACAGGCACACAGACACACAGGCACACAGACACACAGGCACACAGACACACAGGCACAAAATTGCACAGGCACAAAATTGCACAGGCACACAGACACAAACACACAGTCACACAAACACACAAACACAGACACACAGACACAGACACACAAGCACAGCCACACTGTCAGAAGCTCCATCGCGGTGCCCCAGCATGGCAGCTGATGAAGCCGTGAACTAAGGTGAAGGGAAGGCAAATCCGCCTCAGGGCAAGCCAGCACGGGATTCAGGCGGAACTGAATTGTGAGAAGCCGCCGAAACGCACAAAACACTGCTTGAGTAGCGAGATTTGTCTTTGTGCATCATCTGCATCCGCAGGCATTCAGCATCCGCAATCTCCAATCCCTCATCTCAGTTCTGCCTCTCGTTGCTTCCCAAATCCCGCACTACTCAGCGCACTCAGCTCCCGGTTCGGGCTGCAATCAATAGAAGCAGTTTGCTCGCGCCCCGCAATTCAGAGGGGGGGGGGAGTACTCAGGCACTCAGCTCACAGTCAGATTGATTCCCGGTTGCCGTCATATTACGGGAGGAGAGACTGCGACAAGTTCATGAGCGAGTTTATGAGTGAGCATATGAGTGAAGTCATAATTTGATGTCTGAGTCTTTGAGTGAACTGATGAATGAGAATATTGATTTTTGGCATGCTCGCAGAAGTCCTTGCAAATTTCAAGTATTTCTAGCATTTCTTTTTCCGTATAGTTTACTAACAGTAGACAATAGTGTTTGCGCGAATCAGTCAGGCTGATGTGTACTGATCCTGATATCTCACAGCAATGTACGCCTGGGTCTGCTTCCTTTTGCTTTCAGCTCGCGATGCTTTTCTGACTTGTACCTGAAAAAAATCAAACTAATTATTTTATCCACAAGTAATGAAATGTAAAGCATTAGTGAAGTTTACAAAGGAACTCAAATGTAGTTATCAATTTCTTTACTTTAGCATTTTCAGCTCTAAATTATTCTATTTAAATCTGCTTCTCAGATTCTCAGCTTCATCAGCTGAACTAGTCAGAGAGCCAGTCAACGCCTGACCAATGAGACTCACACAGAGCTTTTCTGCAGCTTCCCCCATCCCCTCCGTTATCTTCATCACCCCTGGCAGCTGTGCCGCTAGCAGCTGCAGACACGGCAGCGGAGGCCAAGCCTGAGCCACTGTTCGCTGTCCCGTCCCAGACTTGCCAGCACCGGCTAAAGCTTCGAGTCCGGGCCGCGCCAGCCCCGGGATCCGCCGCGCTACTCCAGTGGGAGCCGCTGCCTCCGCCAGCGCGGCGCTTCTGCCGCGAGCTCGAGCTGCGACTGTTCGACTCAACTGGGCCGCCGGCTGGCCACCTAAGCTTCCGCGGCGTCTGGCATCTCAGCTGCTCGGCCAACGGGCACCGCGTGGACGACCTCCGACCGGAAGCGGTCTACCGGGCCTCCGTCTCTGTGCTCCAGGAGCCGTCGGGCCTCTTCTGCCGCTGGCCGGAGTCGCTGGTCTTCAGCGTCTGGAATCTCAGCGCCGCTGTCGCTGCCGAGGACATGGCGGCCAAGGCAAACCTGACCGGTGTGAACTCCAGTGAGCACAAATGCACTTTTGGGGGCTGGCGATAGACAGATGGCAGTGGAGACAGATGGCAGTGGAGACAGATGGCTTTTGGAGACAGATGGCAGTGGAGACAGATGGCAATGGAGACAGATGGCAGTGGAGACAGATGGCAGTGGAGACAGATGGCTTTTGGAGAAAGATGGCAGTGGAGACAGATGGCAGTGGAGACAGATGGCAATGGAGACAGATGGCAGCTGAGACAGATGGCAGTGGAGACAGATGGCAGTGGAGACAGATGGCAGTGGAGACAGATGGCAGTGGAGACAGATGGCAGCTGAGACAGATGGCAGTGGAGACAGATGGCAGTGGAGACAGATGGCAGTGGAGACAGATGGCAATGGAGACAGATGGCAGTGGTGACAGATGGCAGTGGAGACAGATGGCAATGGAGACAGATGGCAGTGGTGACAGATGGCAGTGGAGACAGATGGCAGTGGAGACAGATGGCAGCTGAGACAGATGGCAGTGGAGACAGATGGCAGTGGAGACAGATGGCAGTGGAGACAGATGGCAATGGAGACAGATGGCAGTGGAGACAGATGGCAGTGGAGACAGATGGCAATGGAGACAGATGGCAGTGGTGACAGATGGCACCGGCAATAGCGAGGCAAAAAGCAACAATTTTGGCCCAAGAAGCAATGGAGGTGGCCCAGCCACTGAAGGCGGAGCCTGATGTTCCGTGTGCTTGAATAAAAAAATTTGCGTATAAAAAAATGCAGAGAAGAAGGCGGAAATCGATCCTTTGAGTTGCATGCCGACTGTCGACCGACATCTGTTGGGCTTCATCGGCTTCCCACTGCGGAGGCTGGGGAGGGGGAGGCGACAGGCCTCATCCGAGCTGCTCGATGGCAGTTATCAAAATAGGAATTGAGACGCTGGGATGAGGCCGGGGAGACTGGGATCTGGGCTCGCATGCATAGTCAACCAGCTCATATTGCTACTCAGCTTTTTGACTGGATTAAAGTAGAAAACATCAGTTAATTTCCTCTGCCGGCAAGAGCCCGCGCGTGTAAATCCGGTTCGCATGGCGTTCAGCCCCAACCTCCCAGCCGGCCCGGGCTGCCTGGAGGCATAGAGAGAAAAATAATGAGATGGGAAACCGGCCAGACACCGGACAGGCTCGGACAGGCCTATAAATGGCCGGCCCAATGGGCGTGGCTGAAGCTTTTGGGCGTGGCCGGATTGTGGCTGCCAGCCTGGAAAAAAATTAATCCCAGGAAGAAAGGAGAGTAGCTTTATGATTGTCCATTACGAGCTGAGATCAGGTGGTTCGGTAAGCGAGGGAAGCTAAATCCGTGCTCAGAAGCTGCAGCAGCTGAATTGCGCAATCATTAGCAGTACACCAAGGGGGCGGAATGGAATAGGGTGTCCATAGTCACCTGGTGCCATCTGTTGAAGGTCCAGAAGCTCCACCTGGCTGAAGGCCGGTGACCAACGAAGTCAGATCTGATGCCGACACGTGGTCAACGTGCTGATGAAATTTGGAGCACAAGGGTGTAATGAATACACTAGCAGCGCTTATGGCAGAATCGTTGAATATCTCGACGGTTCGGAGAGCTGGCGGCTTGATTCTTGTTTGAGAAGTTGCGCAACGGAAATTTAGCTTATGTTCGGGAATTTCGTGTGCCTGCGTTGCTCAATAACTGATCCCCGTTTTACCCACTCACCCATCATTCAAAGCAGACTACTGTTAGTAGCTTTAAAGTTTTTTAATAGAATTTTCGCAAAATAATAAAAACTGAAGTTTCAACATAGGGCGTATTTAAACATGCATAAATAATCATATTTACAACCACAGCCCCGACCGCCGCTCCGGCCAAGTACTCGCCGCCCCGCTGGACGGTGTCCGACGCGCTCATCTTCCTGCTGGTGCTGGGCGCCTGGGCCGCCGCGGTGGCCGTCTTCCTGCACAAGCTGGGCAGCCTGCGCCTGTCGCGCGGCAGCCGATCCGACAGAGCCCGGCACCTGCGTCCGAAGAATCTGGACAAAGTGCAGGTGTGCGCTGAGTCCAGCGGCACTGTGATCTACAGGGAGTACGCGCGAGGCTCTCGGATGTCCATCTGCCTGGAGGAGCGCCAAGCACGACTCGCCTGCCTGCAGCGCCGCTTCGCCGAGGAGCGCGCCCTCGAGGCCATCGACGAGCAGGCGAGCGCGGTGGCAACGACGACGGGAGTTGAAGAATCCGAAGAGCCGCCCAATGGCGACCGGTGCGGGCTGCGGCCGCTGCACTGGCTCCGCTGGCACCCGCAGCAGCAGCAGCAGACTCTGGACGCCATCAGCCTGCGCCGTCTGCCAACCTACGCAGTGACTTCTGCTGGTGGAGTCAACCTGCAGGTGCTGCCGTCTGCCGCAGCCAGCCAGCACCTGCTGCATCCGGCCTCCGCTGCCGCCACCGCGTTCAACCCGACAACTGTCGGCGTCAACGGGAAGGATGCTACTGCCGTCACTGCCGCCACAGCTGCCACCGTCAGCGTCATCTCGTCTGGTCGGCTGGCGTCCTCGACAAAGGAGCCAAATAAATATGCTAAGAGGCAGCGGGCGGAGCAGCAGGCAGAGCAGCAGACGGAGCAGCAAGCGGAGCAGCAGGTGGAGCAGCAGGCGGAGCAGCAGGCGGAGCAGCAGGCGGAGCAGCAGGCGGAGCAGCAGGCGGAGCGGCAGGAGGAGCAGCAGGCGGAGCAGCAGACGGAGCAGCAGGCGGAGCAGCAGGCGGAGCGGCAGGAGGAGCAGCAGGCGGAGCGGCAGGAAGAGCACAGATCAAAAGCGCCGCTAATCCGGCAGTTCAGCGAGTCGGCTGTGAGCAACGGTGCCGGGAGCGACTTGGCGGCCGATCGGCCGACCCGACTGGCGAGTCTGGGCAGCTCCATCAAGTCCGAGCCGGAACGGGCCGTCAACTCTACGGACGTTTGACTTGCACGATTCTTTGCACTCGCGCGGAAATTGTACAATGAGTGGACATGCAACTCACCTCTCTGTTGTATCGATTCGATATTTTTATTGTCCTCTTTAACTACTATTGCGAATCGACAGTTAAAAAGTCACGTGACTCAATGTGTTGTTGCTCTGAAAAATATTCGTTCCATCTACTGCGCTATTTAATAAACATTCTAAAGCTACAGATACTACTAAAATAAGTAGTAAATGCCACTCGACTTCAGGGGTTCAACAAAAGTTCAGGGGCCTGATTGAGCAGCTTCTAATGCTGATGAATTTGCTCAGTGCATAAAATTATTTCGCTGCTACAATTAAGCGATTTGCTCGTGTTCTCGAGTTTTTTAATTACGAGTCGTACATATGTCGAATTATTGGTGATAAAGAGTAAAGCTTCGCCAACAGCCCCCCCCCCAACAGCCGCCCACTAACAACCCCCTCCAACAACCCCTACCAACAGCCCCCCACTAGCAACCCCTCCAACAGCCCCCTACCAACAGCCCCCCAACAACAGGCCCCACTAACAACCCCTTCCAAGTTCTCCAACAGCCCCCCACTTACAACCCCCTCCAACAGCCCCCTACCAACAGGCCCCCACTAACAACCCCCTCCAACAGCCCCCCACTAACACCCACTAACAACCACCTCCAATAGCCCCCTCCAACAGCCCCCACTAACAACCCCCTCCAACAGCCCCCCACTAACACCCACTAACAACCCCCTCCAACAGCCCCTACCAACAGCCCCCCACTAACAACCCCCTCCAACAGCCCCCTACCAACAGGCCCCCACTAACAACCCCCTCCAACAGCCCCCACTAACACCCACTAACAACCCCCTCCAATAGCCCCCTCCAACAGCCCCCACTAACAACCCCCTCCAACAGCCCCCTACCAACAGCGCCACACAAACAGCCTCCACCAACATCCCCCACTAACAACCCCTACCAGCAGTCCCACACTAACAACCCCCTCCAACAGCCCCTACAAACAGCCCCCACGAACAACCTCCACGAACAACCCCCACGTACAACCACCACAAGCAGCCCACCATGAAAACTGCTCCTCAAACGGAGTCCAAAGTTTCATCACGACTCTCGCCGTCAGAACTCGCAAACTGTTTGAGTCGCTGGTGATTATTTAGCCTTATCCCAACTGAAACTACCTGGCATAAAATTTAAAAATAGTTTAAATTTCAAAAAACCCAAGAAAAACGAAGTCTAACCCGGACCCTGCACGATTGACCTCTCCGGCTCAGGACACGCTGCTGCTTGAACCCTCCGAGACCTCCCCCGCGGCCCTCCAGAGAAAGTCTAAAGGTGCCCAGACAGATTTGACGGCCGCACTGTCTCCCGCTCCCCTCTGCCCCGGCAGCACTACTCAGCACCCTGACAAAAGTGGCTCTGAGAGGCTCGGGCCGCAGCTGCTTGGCCTGTCGGACCTTTTGCAGAGTTTGCTCAGTTGTCTCTGCCGACTGGAGTTGCCGATGACTCACCGCGGGGCTGCCGCTGTTCCTCTTCGAGACTGTTGCTGTCCGCCTGTCAGATCTCCACTCCCCCCTCTCCCCATTCACACTCGCCGAAGCCGGTCCTCTCAGCCACAATTATTAAGCCATGAAACTGGCCGCAGTGGCCAGTCTGTGAATTGAGGAGCGACAGGGGCTGTGGAGTAGCCAGGAGGGGGGACTCCAGTGAGTGGCGTGGCTCTTGTTGAGTCCTTATCGCCCGGCCCCCCCCCCCCGAAACCCGGGGCGTTGGGAGAATAAAAACACTGAAAAGTGCAACATGGAATATAACTGCACACTCCAGGGCTCCGGTGTGAGTGGAGAGGCAAATGAAATTCAATTCTTAGGTGATGAAAAGATTGGCAGTCTCATGGGACATTGTTGCACTAAAGCTGAAATTATTTAGTAGTGATAAACTCTTTTTTGGTTAATTAAATGCAATAATTGCCACAGATCCCCTTCTTCATCTCCTTCTTTTCCGATTGATTTCCAAGGACTACTTAACCACTCAGGACGTTACACTTGCGAATGGTAGAAATTCTAGAAAAGGCCGCTTGCTCCGCTGTGTCCATGGCAATGAAGCCTTTTCACTAACAAACTCTCATACTCTCAGTGCAAGGTTTAAGCAAAGTGATGCAACAATTTTTGTTTTTCATCCAAAGTCTTACGAGCGTATCACACGTTCTTTTTGTTCAAAATACCAATGAATGCTGCGTCCCAGGATGCAGAAGCAATTATAAAAGCGGCGAAAAATGCACTGTTTTCGGCTTTCCAAAGGAAGAAGCTGAAGCTGAGGCATGGCTCAATGCGTTGCCTGTGCAAGTTAAGGTAATTCATGTAACTTTTGACCCTGTAATTTCTCGTCCCTACTATAAAGATACGCGAGTGACTGTATTGCGGTGATTATTCAATTTTATCTGTAGAAGGCTAGCATCTACATGGGAGTTGGGTTTTCAGCACAGGCTGCAGCGCAGTCAACTGAAATCAATTTTCAACAGGACGCGCAGCTATGAAATCTCTGCAAGCCCTGCAGCTCATTCCCACATAGCTGCGCTTCAGTCGATCTGTCTACCGGTAAAACCATCTGATCCACGTCAGCAATTTCTTCTAGGCGATTCTGGGCAGCGTTGTATTGACAGTTCCGTGCTTGTTTGAGAAAATATTCGAAAAAAATTGTGTGTGCGAGTGTCTCGAAGGCTGGCCAACTCCATCTATAGAGGAATCCGAGACTTAGAGATACCTAGAGAGAATCCGAGACTTCAGGCAATCAACCACCGCTTGCTCTCGCCGACTTCGCAAACTGAAACCTAGTTGAATGTCTCTTTTAAACATCTTTATGTTCATCTGGATCTATTTTGCCTTATACAGTTGTATACAGAGTTCCATCAGTTGCATATCCTACTCTTTAATTGTAATGTACTTCTTGTACCGACTATATTGTATTTATTAATTATATATTCGTAAAAATAAAATATATAGCGAACAGTTTATGAGCACCTATCACTAGATAGTTTAGCACTTGCTTCTTTATCGAAAAGGCTTATTGAAAAGCCATAGAAACAGCTAAAGCAAGCGGCCTTTTCTAGAATTTCTACCAATCGCGAGTGTAACGTCCTGAGTTGTTTAGTAGTCCTTGTTGATTTCTTGCTCCACAACTTTTATTCCACCTCTATCTTTAAGAGATGTCTATTTCTACCTCCATCTTTAATGCATCTCCGTCCACTCCCTGATGTATCTCTACCCGCTTTCTGGTGTACTTCTACCCCCTCTCTGCAGTGTATCTCTACCCGCTCTCTGGTGTACTTCTACCCCCTCTCTGCAGTGTATCTCTACCCGCTCTCTGGTGTACTTCTACCCCCTCTCTGCAGTGTATCTCTACCCGCTCTCTGGTGTACTTCTACCCCCTCTCTGCAGTGTATCTCTACCCGCTCTCTGGTGTACTTCTACCCCCTCTCTGCAGTGTATCTCTACCCGCTCTCTGGTGTACTTCTACCCCCTCTCTGCAGTGTATCTCTACCCCCTCTCTGGTGTATCTCTACCCCCTCTCTGGTTTGCTTCTACCCCCTCTCTGGTGTATCTCTAGCCCCTCTCTGGTGTGCTTCTACCCCTCTCTGGCGTATCTCTACCCCTCTCTGGTGTATCTCTACCCCTCTCTGGTGTATCTCTACCCCTCTCTGGTGTATCTCTACCCCTTTCTAATGTATCTTTACCCCTCTCTCTGGTGCATTTCTACTCGCGTTCCCTGATGTCTCTCTAACCCTCTCCTTAGGTCTCTTAATGCCCATCCACCGCCCTACCACTATACTTCCTCTACTCTACCCCCATCTATGAGACTTTCTATCCCCCATCTGGTGTCTTTCTCCTCACGCTGAGCTGCTCTCCCTTCTCTTTTATGCCTCCCATTTATCTTCACTTTCCCTCTCCAATCACCCACCCTGTTTTGAGCGGCCAGCAAAGTCCCCATAGCGAATCAAAGTGCTAATTGAGGGCTTGAAGTTCCGAGGCGCGGTCGGGTCGGGCCGGTCCATGCAGCCAGTGTCCGTGGCAAATGGGAATGGGAATTTCGCAGCGATCCCGTCTGCCAATAACCGCCGGCGAGAGGCAGGAATTCCCGGGCGGTAGGGATTTTTCTACCAGGGCTGCAGGACCACTTTCCTGCTTGGAGAGTGTTTAAGCAAAGAGTGGCCTGTTAAGGACTACGGCTGCTGAGACGCACTGGCTCATGCAACTCAACTGGCAAGAGACACCGAATGGCTACCAGAGTAAGTTTTTCCGGTTTGCCGCTGCCATCTGTGGGCACCGACTCTGATGACCATTGGAATTCAGAGCAATCATTTTATTATTGAGTGCGTTTACCGACAAAATTTTGCACCTTTGATATCAAATATTATCATCCTACTTTTGCTGATAAGATTTCGCACCTTTGATATCAAATATTATCATCCTACGTTTGCCGATAAGATTTCGCACCTTTGATATCAAATATTATCATCCTACGTTTGCCGATAAGATTTCGCACCTTTGATATCAAATATTATCATCCTACGTTTGCTGATAAGATTTCGCACCTTTGATATCAAATATTATCATCCTACGTTTGCCGATAAGATTTCGCACCTTTGATATCAAATATTATCATCCTACGTTTGCCGATAAGATTTCGCACCTTTGATATCAAATATTATCATCCTACGTTTGCTGATAAGATTTCGCACCTTTGATATCAAATATTATCATCCTACGTTTGCCGATAAGATTTCGCACCTTTGATATCAAATATTATCATCCTACGTTTGCTGATAAGATTTCGCACCTTTGATATCAAATATTATCATCCTACGTTTGCTGATAAGATTTCGCACCTTTGATATCAAATATTATCATCCTACGTTTGCCGATAAGATTTCGCACCTTTGATATCAAATATTATCATCCTACGTTTGCTGATAAGATTTCGCACCTTTGATATCAAATATTATCATCCTACGTTTGCCGATAAGATTTCGCACCTTTGATATCAAATATTATCATCCTACGTTTGCCGATAAGATTTCGCACCTTTGATATCAAATATTATCATCCTACGTTTGCTGATAAGATTTCGCACCTTTGATATCAAATATTATCATCCTACGTTTGCTGATAAGATTTCGCACCTTTGATATCAAATATTATCATCCTACGTTTGCCGATAAGATTTCGCACCTTTGATATCAAATATTATCATCCTACGTTTGCCGATAAGATTTCGCACCTTTGATATCAAATATTATCATCCTACTTTTGCCGATAAGATTTCGCACCTTTGATATCAAATATTATCATCCTACGTTTGCTGATAAGATTTCGCACCTTTGATATCAAATATTATCATCCTACGTTTGCTGATAAGATTTCGCACCTTTGATATCAAATATTATCAATCCTACGTTTGCCGATAAGATTTCGCACCTTTGATATCAAATATTATCATCCTACGTTTGCCGATAAGATTTCGCACATTTGATATCAAATATTATCATCCTACGTTTGCTGATAAGATTTCGCACCTTTGATATCAAATATTATCATCCTACGTTTGCCGATAAGATTTCGCACCTTTGATATCAAATATTATCATCCTACGTTTGCTGATAAGATTTCGCACCTTTGATATCAAATATTATCATCCTACGTTTGCCGATAAGATTTCGCACCTTTGATATCAAATATTATCATCCTACGTTTGCTGATAAGATTTCGCACCTTTGATATCAATATCCTACGTTTGCTGATAAAGCGTATTTACTGATAAGAACTATTAGCACCCTTGATACTATCCGATAATACTTTGCACTTTTTCACTCCTGATATTGGCTAATTATTTTATTGATTAGAACGTGCACCAATTTCACTCACCTTTGCACTGGCTGGATTATGAAATTGGTCATGCGGCCACCCACCCACCACCAGAAGTTCGCCAACTCTCTCCAGAATGATGGCAGGGCCTTGTGAATAGTGCTTGTCCAGCACCAGGTGAAAACCAAACAGAGCCAGACACTGATCACTCTGCGCCTCACTGCTCCCGAAGTTTTTTTCGGGGGTCTGTTGGAGTTCATCAGCGAGGACAGGACATTTCCGCTTGGGTGAAGCCCGCAACTGCAACGCTGCCATGAAGCTCTGACTCTCCATATCTTTTCCAGCCTCACCTCACCAATACTGTCTTTACATGCATAGAGGCTACATCCTTCTGCATGCAGGTCAGAATATCGCTATATTCTGTAAATTCCTTTACGTCGCCTGTGTTTGTCTCCCTTACCCGCCATCTCATTTCTCTCCATTCTCTGCTGACAGCTGCTAGTCTAAGCTTAACTGACCCGCCACCATAAGGACTTAACAGCTTTACTTAAATTAGGACCCCGCCCCCCCTCTTTGATGTCCCTCTCAACTCTCTGCTTCCCACTCGCTGTTCTCCGCTCTCCCCTCTCCCCTCTCCCCTCTCCCCTCTCCTCTCTACACACCACTCTTCCCTCTCCCCTCTCCTCTCTACACCACTCTTCCCTCTCCCCTCTCTCCTTTCCCCTCTCACTCTTTCCCCTGTCCGCTCTCCCCTCCACTCTCCCCTCTACTCTCTCCACTTTCCACTCTACTATCTACATGTATTCTCTCCACTTTCCACTCTCCACTCTTTTCTCTCCACTCTCTCATCTCCACTCTCCACTCTCCGCTCGGCACTGCATTCAAACAAGGTACAAAGCATGCGGCTCGTGCACTTTTCTGCAATCGAATTCATTTCCAAAGCCATCCCCGGCCATCTTCAAGCAGGCACCCTGACTGCCGCTGGTGGCCGGCTTTCACTGCACAGTCCGCAGCGTCTGTCGCTGACTCGTCAAAGTCCGCCGTGCCTTCCGCTGCCTTCCGCTGCCCGCCATCCCGTTGTAGGCGGCAATAGAAAACTTAAGAAAAGCACAGGGGCGACTACTTTCAGTGCAGATGCCATTGGCAGATCAATGCGAATTACTCGAAAATGTCAGGACAGCTGCTATTCAATGCGAATTACTCGAAAATGTCAGGACAGCTGCTATTCAATTAGTCATCTCCGTACACCAGCGTAGAGAAAAGCAATTTTAGTTGAAATTTAACAACAAATTCATCCGGTATATTGAGGAGGAAAAGCGATAAAATTCAGGAACTTTCGCATGAACTAGCATGAAAGATTTAAAATTTTAACAGGCTGCCCTACTAGAAGTAGCAAAATTAGCATATGGCAAATAAATTGCTTTTTTCCTGTTCGCTCCCGCTTCGCCACGCAGGAGCAGCCGCTGCCAGCGTCTAGCTGTCGCGTCTGCGGAGGCGGCGGAGGAGGCGACTGCCGCTGCCTGTCCGCGCCGTGCCCGCCGCCGCCTGCGCCACCGCTGCTCTATGGGAAGTATCGACATCTGCTGGCCAGAAGGACACAGCAGCAGCAGCAGCAGCAGCGAATGTGCTACAAGCCAAACCCCATGTTGGCTAAGCGAGCTTCCGGCACGAGTGTGTTCGCCACTTCTGAGACCTCCAGGTAGGGGCCTGTCCGTGGCAATGGGCTCTGTTGCTTGATATAGATTTTTGGCTGCAAAACTTTTTGGAGCGCCCCTTCTTTCCCACCGGTCTTCTTTCACATCCTCTTCATTCACACCCGATTCTTTCACACCCTATTCATTCACACCCTACTCATTCACACCCTATTCATTCACACCCTATTCATTCACACCCTATTCATTCACACCCTATTCATTCACACCCTATTCATTCACACCCTATTCTTTCACACCCTCTTCTTTCACACCCTACTCATTCACACTCTATTCATTCACACCCTACTCATTCACACCCGATTATTTCACACCCTATTCATTCACACCCTATTCATTCACACCCTATTCATTCACACCCTATTCATTCACACCCTATTCATTCACACCCTATTCATTCACACCCTATTCTTTCACACCCTCTTCTTTCACACCCTACTCATTCACACTCTATTCATTCACACCCTACTCATTCACACCCGATTATTTCACACCCTATTCATTCACACCCTATTCATTCACACCCTATTCATTCACACCCTATTCATTCACACCCTATTCATTCACACCCTATTCATTCACACCCTATTCATTCACACCCTATTCATTCACACCCTATTCATTCACACCCTATTCATTCACACCCTATTCATTCACACTCTGTTCATTCACACCCTATTCATTCACACCCTCTCTTTCACATCCTTTTCTTTTCTACTCTCTTTCTCCGCTCGTGTTTATTGCTTTCTTCTATTGATTTCTTTCGAAACTGCATTTCCTTCTTTCACCTCGTCCCTCTAGATTGGCTCATGACTTCTTTCTCGATTGCTTCAGAGTTTTGGCATCTCAAGATCGTGATTTAATTCGGAATATCCAACAGCAATAAACTATTCGTCTAGAATCTGTAGCTTTACAAAGTGGAGCAGAGTTTTCGTTAATAAAAAGAACCCATTTCGGCGTCAAAGCGCCTACATCAGGTTGTTGGTTAGGCTTGAAGAACTGGGGTTGGGGCATCTTCCGCAGACCCACAGGCGGAAATTCAAACGGGTCAGAAAATGCGCGATTGTGAAGATCGGACTGAGAGCCTCACGCGCCCGGAGTTTTGAATGAGCGATTCAATAAAATTTTTTCCCATCGCACCGGTTGAGTATAGTTCTTGTATTGCTATTAATGCGTTTGTGCTTTGTATTATTCTCTAGTGTCTGTCTGCCTGTCTTAGTGTCTGTCTGTCTGTCTGTTTGTGTGTGTGTGTGTGTGTCTGTCTGTCTGTCTGTCTGTCTGTCTGTCTGTCTGTCTGTCTGTCTGTCTGTCTGTCTGTCTGTCTGTCTGTCTGTCTGTCTGTTTGTGTGTGTGTGTGTCTGTCTGTCTGTCTGTCTGTCTGTCTGTCTGTCTGTCTGTCTATCCGCTTGTGTGTCCATCAGCTAAGAGCAGCTCAGTGCTAAATTTGCTGGAGTTCAAGCCCAGCAACAATTACTGGTGGGGGGTCAAAGCCCCATTGTAGCGAGTGACGCAGCAGGCAGTCCAGCTTCCTCAGAGGCTGCTCATGAATCCACTCAGCCCCGGGTCATTTGAGTATCACTCACCTGCTTGACACCTCGATAGGCGAGAGAAGCAGAGAGAAACCTTATTGAAATGGGGGAGTGGGGTTTAGGCGGGAAAATTCACCGGCCCAGCCTCTCCGCTTCCCCATCAATTGTCCGGCTCAGCTGTTGCCCCAGCGTGAACCCGACGGCTCGGAGCCATTGGCGGCGGGACTGGCAGCGCCCCTGGGTTCTAATTTCAAGGATGCAGTGCAGATTTGCACGGCTAAGATCAGGCTGAGACCTGAAAATTTTAAGGAACAAAATTTCAACTGAAGATTCATCTCCCAGTGCCAAGATGGACAGAGTGAGAAAAGTCATTGGCCAATTTTAAGCATTGGTCGGGTTTTAGGTTTTAAAGAGGGAAAATTATGAAATTTTAGTTGCTGACACTGTGAGAAGTAGAGAAATGGCAGGTGAAGGAAGGTGAGAGACAGTGTGAGAAGTAGAGAAATGGCAGGTGAAGGAAGGTGAGAGACACTGTGAGAAGTAGAGAAATGGCAGGTGAAGGAAGGTGAGAGACAGTGTGAGAAGTAGAGAAATGGCAGGTGAAGGAAGGTGAGAGACAGTGTGAGAAGTAGAGAAATGGCAGGTGAAGGAAGGTGAGAGACAGTGTGAGAAGTAGAGAAATGGCAGGTGAAGGAAGGTGAGAGACAGTGTGAGAAGTAGAGAAATGGCAGGTGAAGGAAGGTGAGAGACAGTGTGAGAAGTAGAGAAATGGCAGTAGAGAGTAGGTCAGAGACAGTGTGAGAAGTAGAGAAATGGCAGTAGAGAGTAGGTCAGAGACATTGTGAGAAGTAGAGAAATGGCAGTAGAGAGTAGGTCAGAGACATTGTGAGAAGTAGAGAAATGGCAGTAGAGAGTAGGTCAGAGACAGTGTGAGAAGTAGAGAAATGGCAGGTGAGGGTAATTTAGAGACAGTGTGAGAAGTAGAGAAATGGCAGGTGAGGGTAATTTAGAGACAGTGTGAGAAGTAGAGAAATGGCAGGTGAGGGTAATTTAGAGACAGTGTGAGAAGTAGAGAAATGGCAGGTGAGGGTAATTTAGAGACATTGTGAGAAGTAGAGAAATGGCA
Source organism: Macrostomum lignano (assembly GCA_002269645.1). Classification (NCBI taxonomy): domain Eukaryota; kingdom Metazoa; phylum Platyhelminthes; family Macrostomidae; genus Macrostomum; species Macrostomum lignano. Next base: position 50,052 of record NIVC01003725.1, read on the forward strand.
GTAGAGAGTAGGTCAGAGACAGTGTGAGAAGTAGAGAAATGGCAGGTGAGGGTAATTTAGAGACAGTGTGAGAAGTAGAGAAATGGCAGGTGAGGGTAATTTAGAGACATTGTGAGAAGTAGAGAAATGGCAGTAGAGAGTAGGTCAGAGACATTGTGAGAAGTAGAGAAATGGCAGTAGAGAGTAGGTCAGAGACATTGTGAGAAGTAGAGAAATGGCAGGTGAGGGAAATTTAGAGACAGTGTGAGAAGTAGAGAAATGGCAGGTGAGGGTAATTTAGAGACAGCGTGAGGAGTAGAGAAATGGCAGGTGAGGGTAATTTAGAGACAGTGTGAGAAGTAGAGAAATGGCAGGTGAGGGTAATTTAGAGACAGTGTGAGAAGTAGAGAAATGGCAGGTGAGGGTAATTTAGAGACAGTGTGAGAAGTAGAGAAATGGCAGGTGAGGGTAATTTAGAGACATTGTGAGAAGTAGAGAAATGGCAGTAGAGAGTAGGTCAGAGACAGTGTGAGAAGTAGAGAAATGGCAGGTGAGGGTAATTTAGAGACAGTGTGAGAAGTAGAGAAATGGCAGGTGAGGGTAATTTAGAGACAGCGTGAGGAGTAGAGAAATGGCAGGTGAGGGTAATTTAGAGACAGTGTGAGAAGTAGAGAAATGGCAGGTGAGGGTAATTTAGAGACAGTGTGAGAAGTAGAGAAATGGCAGGTGAGGGTAATTTAGAGACAGCGTGAGGAGTAGAGAAATGGCAGGTGAGGGTAATTTAGAGACAGTGTGAGAAGTAGAGAAATGGCAGGTGAGGGTAATTTAGAGACAGTGTGAGAAGTAGAGAAATGGCAGGTGAGGGTAATTTAGAGACAGTGTGAGAAGTAGAGAAATGGCAGGTGAGGGTAATTTAGAGACAGTGTGAGAAGTAGAGAAATGGCAGGTACCCCTGGTAAGGGTAATTTAGAGACAGTGGGAGAAGTAGAGAAATGGGAGGCGAAGGCAGTCTCAACCAAAAGTAGAGGAAGGAAACAGTTGAAGACACCTCTGCAATATTGAGCATAGCACGAGGGTGTTATGAGCACATTAAGGTTTAATGAGAAGAGTTTTCATTGCTCAGCTTGCGAGCAGAGTGGAAGACCCGTCAGGAATCTGTGTCTTCTCGATATTTCTGTCTCCCTCTCTCTTTCCTCTCCGTCGGTCGCCCCCTTCTCCAATGCCGGCCCGAGTTCGCTCGCCTCGCAGAGCCGCGGCCACCACTTGAGTCGGCGGAACTCCCGCAGCCCCCCCCCCCCTACCACCAGCACCAGCAGCAGCTCTCGCCCTGGCCATGGGGAAGCTGGGGTGGATCTGCATTCTAGCATCATCCCCCGCCTCGCCAGACTGCCAGAGCAGGCAGCGCTGACAGCTCCGGGCTGCCTGTCACTGCAACAGACGAAATATTTCTGACATGGCGGCAGAACTTGGCGTACGCACCGGCCATGATCCCCTAAACCCACCCCTCCTCCCCCTAATGTAAATTCAGCAGATCCGGACTTGATGCGAAGCGGGTAGGAATGGAGGAGGCTGAAGTGCAGGGGTCCTGTGCCAGCATCTCTGCTGCATCTACTCCCCCTCCTTGCAGCTGAGCAAGTGCTCTCTCAAATCCCGAACTGGGCCAAAAAATCCCTATTTTCCAAATCCCCAGCTTCTTACTTATGGCAGGCCTCATCTTTTTATTAATGTGTTTATAATATTCTCAGTCGCCCGTCCGCTGCGGCCTGACTTCCTGATTGCCAGCTGGCTAAACAAAAGCGCTGAAAGCGAGAGTCCAGCCTCCCTATTGTTTTTTCTGCCAGTGCGTCATCATTTCAGCTCAGCTGGCCTCTCAGCCCAGCCACTCACTTAACTCTCTCGCGCATTCTACCATAATCTCTCCAAATCGCAAATCCCCTGCCGGGCTGGCGGGAGAGGCTGCCCCTCCCCTCCGCCTTCATCAGGGAGTAGAGGAAGTCTAGAGCGGGTGGGCTTTAATCCCGCATTAATCTGTGGTTAAGAAACGGCTGCAGTCCCGGTGCATTCGGAGGGTCAGTTTGGGTGTCGAATTTGCGAGCTCCAAGTTTGCGCAGCTTCCCAGCCATCGCGCAGGCGGCATAACTCGAGTCAAATCCTGTCCCCGCAGACTGCTCAGCAACGGCCAGCCGCATGAGCTCGCTCGGAACGTTGGCGCTCGCCCGCCCCGCCTCAGCTCAGCAGCAGCAGCAGCAGCAGTAAGTTTCAGGCTCTCATCGGCTGGGATCCGTAACTTAGAGCGAGAAAATGAAACGTGAATCAGGCTCTAAGCGATAGGATGGAGATACATGTAGTGTATGGAGGAAAGAAGGGGAAAGGAGATCGAAGGGGAGATGAGAGAAGAGAAAAAAAGAGTAGAAGGGAGACGGGAGAGGAGAGATGAGGGGAGAGAGGATAGGGAGAGGGGAGAGGGAAAGGTGAGGTGAGAGAGGAGGAAAGGGAGAGAAGAGAGTCAAGAGTAAGGGGAGAGAAGAGAGTCAAGAGTAAGGGGAGAGAAGAGAGTAAAGAGGAAAGGGAGAGAAGAGAGTCAAGAGTAAGGGGAGAGAAGAGAGTCAAGAGTAAGGGGAGAGAAGAGAGTAAAGAGGAAAGGGAGAGAAGAGAGTCAAGAGTAAGGGGAGAGAAGAGAGTCAAGAGGAAAGGGAGAGAAGAGAGTCAAGAGTAAGGGGAGAGAAGACATTCAAGAGGAAAGGGAGAGAAGAGAGTCAAGAGGAAAGGGAGAGAAGAGAGTAAAGAGGAAAGGGAGAGAAGAGAGTCAAGAGTAAGGGGAGAGAAGAGAGTAAAGAGGAAAGGGAGAGAAGAGAGTCAAGAGGAAAGGGAGAGAAGAGAGTCAAGAGTAAGGGGAGAGAAGAGAGTAAAGAGGAAAGGGAAGAGAAGAGAGTCAAGAGTAAGGGGAGAGAAGAGAGTCAAGAGGAAAGGGAGAGAAGAGAGTCAAGAGTAAGGGGAGAGAAGAGAGTAAAGAGGAAAGGGAGAGAAGAGAGTAAGGAAGAAAGGGAGAGAAGAGAGTCAAGAGTAAGGGGAGAGAAGAGAGTAAAGAGGAAAGGGAGAGAAGAGAGTCAAGAGGAAAGGGAGAGAAGAGAGGAAAGAGGAAAGGGAGAGAAGAGAGTAAAGAGGAAAGGGAGAGAAGAGAGGAAAGAGGAAAGGGAGAGAAGAGAGGAAAGAGGAAAGGGAGAGAAGAGAGTCAAGAGGAAAGGGAGAGAAGAGAGTCAAGAGGAAAGGGAGAGAAGAGAGGAAAGAGGAAAGGGAGAGAAGAGAGTAAAGAGGAAAGGGAGAGAAGAGAGGAAAGAGGAAAGGGAGAGAAGAGAGGAAAGAGGAAAGGGAGAGAAGACATTCAAGAGGAAAGGGAGAGAAGAGAGTCAAGAGTAAGGGGAGAGAAGACATTCAAGAGGAAAGGGAGAGAAGAGAGTCAAGAGGAAAGGGAGAGAAGAGAGTCAAGAGGAAAGGGAGAGAAGAGAGGAAAGAGGAAAGGGAGAGAAGAGAGGAAAGAGGAAAGGGAAGAGAAGAGAGTAAAGAGGAAAGGGAAGAGAAGAGAGTCAAGAGTAAGGGGAGAGAAGAGAGTCAAGAGGAAAGGGAGAGAAGAGAGTCAAGAGTAAGGGGAGAGAAGAGAGTAAAGAGGAAAGGGAGAGAAGAGAGTAAGGAAGAAAGGGAGAGAAGAGAGTCAAGAGTAAGGGGAGAGAAGAGAGTAAAGAGGAAAGGGAGAGAAGAGAGTCAAGAGGAAAGGGAGAGAAGAGAGGAAAGAGGAAAGGGAGAGAAGAGAGGAAAGAGGAAAGGGAGAGAAGAGAGGAAAGAGGAAAGGGAGAGAAGAGAATCGAGGAAGGTGCAGAAACAAAGACGAAGGCCAGGAGAAAAAGCAGAGGCGAGACAAAGAATCGGAGAGTGCAAGAAAAAAACGCAGAGGGAAATGGAGATCGAGAAGAAGACAAAAATCTGCAGAAAAGGGAGGCACACTGAGGGAGTGTTGGCACGGATCTTCTGCCAGCTTATCAGCTGCGGTGCTCCCTTCTCTGGCCTCCCCACTGTTTCTGCTTCTTCAGCTCGGCTTTTTCTCATTTCTGTTTGACTAAAAGATCGGTGGTCGCTTTTAAGTCCCGAAAATTAAAAGGGCGGCGGCAGGGGGCAGAGGCGGCAGAGCCCCCCATCGTCTCCTGCCCTCAGCTCTCGTCTTCTTCTTCTAGGAGACGAATCTTTGCCCGCCCGGCTACCGGTCTGTTGATTGTGGATCAATAATTCATTACTAAACTGATACCAGCCGGCAGCCAGGGCCCTGGTTGCATGCACTGCTCAGCCTCCCACCCGCCTTCATCTCTCCTCACTTTCCGCTGGTTCTCGGGGGGGGTATGCTTTTTATCTGCTTTATCGGGCCGCCCGCTTCCAGGCCATCTTGCCGCTCTGTGCACTTTAACCATAACTAATGATATCGACTCTTATTTTGCAGCTTATTGAGGTGAAGAACTGTTTTGAACTGTTCAATCTATATTGGATCATGTCGGACAAATAACAGAGTAAAATTGAAACTCGATTCTCAGCAAAGCAGCTGGTGCGCTGGTTTATTTCTGATCTTCTTCCAAGTCCAATCGCAGTCAATAAACATAGAACGCCACCTCAGCCACTGTGATGGTTGGGTAATTGGTTCTGTGAATAATTTTCAACCCCTTGACCGAGTCGTATTTGCATTTGTCATTAACAGCATAGTACCCGAGTTTGCCTACATTATAGTTTCTATCAAAGAAGCACAACGTTTCATGCTTACGGATGACAGCTATTTGCAAAACTCTGCTGCTCTTTAAGCAGCAGCCGTACTTGCCCCAGACAGCGAAGCCCCTCAAGTTCACTGGAGCATCGAATTTGTAGTGAAAATACGTCTCATGCACTGGAGTCGAAGGCTTGGAGAACTTCTTGTGCAGCGCCTGTCCGTAGGAGTACACGTCATTGTCGATTGTGCGCTCGCAGTCCGGCCAGCTCACCAGGCAGGAGACTTTCAGCTTTCCTGAAATTCTGGTTTTGGTGTCGAGTGAGGTTCTAGAGAGGCTTAAAATGTTATTTCGACCTTCCGTTATGTTCAGTCTAGGCTTACCAAATTGAAGGAAAATAAAATGAAAGAAATTAAACAATCTCGATAGTTTAGCGGTAACTAGTGCTAAAAATTTTCGAGGTTTTATGAGCTTGAGGTAAGAAATAAGGGAACTGCCGGGAGCTCACTGTAGCAGCGGTTGTCCCGAAGGGCGGCGCCGCCGTTGGGGCACAGGTCGCATTTAGTCATGCCGGACTTGATGGCCAGGGCGAAGTCCCGGTCGCACTTTTGGCACTCAGCCGCGCCCGCCGCGTCAGAGAAGGTGCCCGGAGGGCAGGCCTTGCACTGCTTGCTGCCTTCTGAGGAGGCGAACTGGCCGGCCGGGCAGAGGGTGCAAGCCGAGGCACCCATAGCTGAGAAGCTGCCGGCCGGACAGCGGGTGCAAGCGGAGGCGCCCATAGCAGAGAAGCTGCCGGCAGGGCAGCGGGTGCAAATCGAGGCGCCCCTAGCTGAGAACTTGCCGGCCGGGCAGCGGTGGCAAGCCGAGGCGCCCGCAACTGAGAAGCTGCCGGCCGGACAGCGGTGGCAAGCGGAGGCGCCCGCAGTTGAGATCCTGCCGGCTGGGCACGGCTTGCAGGCGGCCGCTCCAGGTGGGGAGAAGTGGCCCGGCTGGCACTTGCTGCACTCCTCTGCTCCGGCCTTGCTCGAGGTGCCGGCGGGACACTTCACGCAGGCTGGGGAGCCGCTAAAACGGACGAAGCTGCCGGCAGGGCAGGGCGTGCAGCTCGACAAGCCGTCCGTGGCAGCAATGGAGCCCTTGGCGCACTTCTGGCAGCTCGCGGAGCCCGAGCTGGCGGCGAAGCTCCCCGGCCAGCACTTGGAGCAGGCGGCGGCGCCGGCGCGGCTGTATGAGCCTGGCGGGCACTTCTGGCACTTGGAATTCACGGCTATTTCCCTATGGGTGCCGGCGCTGCAGGGCTCGCACATGCGGTCCGAGTCTTCGCTTAGCTGGTGGCCTGGCAGGCACATTTTGTGGTCTTGCCGCTTGCCTCTCTGCAGGTTCCGGTCAGCCGACGACCCGGTCAGGGCGGCCAGCAGAGCCGCAGCCACTAGCAGAGAAAAATTCATGCTGAGAGTTTAAGCTCGTGTACCGTCGCTTCTGTGATTGTGAGTAGTTTCTGTGAGTAGCTTCTGTGAGTAGTTTCTGTGAGTAGTTTCTATGAGTAGCTTCTGTGAGTAGCTTCTGTGAGTAGTTTCTATGAGTAGCTTCTGTGAGTAGCTTCTGTGAGTAGTTTCTGTGAGTAGCTTCTGTGAGTAGCTTCTGTGAGTAGTTTCTGTGAGTAGCTTCTGTGAGTAGCTTCTGTGAGTAATTTCTGTGAGCAGCTTCTGTCTAGGCAGGTTTCCGGCTGAAGCAACTGCTCCTTTATAGCTCATGAGTTGAATCGCGCTAAAAAAATTCATTTTTTAAATGCCACAGTTTCCAGTCCGGAATTCGAAGCACTCATACTTCGTTATTATCCTAAAACTTTTGCATAAAACTTTTTCGGAAATATAGAATTAAGGAATTCAGAAATTTTTTGAGAGAAAATTGTAACCTCTGAAAGTATAAATTTGGGATAATTTCAACTACAAAAAAACTAATTTCAAGCCAAAGGAATGCAAAAAATTGAAGAAAATGAAATGCAATGCCCGACACAGTGTCTGAGTGAGCGACCTGCAGGGAAGTGCGATTCCGAATGTCTCTGCTCCCACAGTGAAAAGTGCCAAACTTGCGGAAAAGTCACATGCGAACACGATTAATCAATTTGTGATCGAGGATTTATGATAAACTGCAGCCACCCCGGACCCGCCATATTTGCGCTGGCCGCTGCCGATGACTTCTTGGAGTCTGGTATCGCTTGCTGCTCCACGCCTCATCCCAGGCTGAGGCCGCCCAACTCTGCACAGTGCAAACCGCAGCCAGAATCCGCTCTCGCCAAAGCCGCTCATTTGCACTTTAAGCGACTTTTTGACGAATGAAGGCGATGTGGGGCACTGGGCAGCCAAAGTCATTACTCACTGAGGAGCGTTGCTGGGCACCCAGGGCTCAGCCAGGGATTCGATTCGGATCTGAGAAATCGCCTCCAAAATCTCCGCAACGTAATTCAACTGCAAGGGAGCGAAGATCTGCGTGATCAAACGGAACAAAAATTTGCGGGTTTTATTTAACTGAAGAAGTTTTAGTGTCTGCAAAATTATTGAGAATTTCTTTGAAAATACAGAACACCTCACCACGCACGCACCACGCACCCACCTCAACCTGCACCAACCGTACTCCCCACCCACCCCATTCCGCACCCATCTCACTCCGCACCCACCTCACTCCGCACCCACCTCACTCCGCAACCACCTCACTCCTCACCCACCTCACTCCCCACCCACCCCATTCTGCACCCATCTCACACCCCACCCACCTCACTCCGCAACCAACTCACTCCGCACCCACCTCACTCCGCACCCACCTCACTCCGCAACCACCTCACTCCTCACCCACCTCACTCCCCACCCACCCCATTCTGCACCCATCTCACACCCCACCCACCTCACTCCGCAACCACCTCACTCCGCACCCACCTCACTCCGCACCCACCTCACTCCGCACCCACCTCACTCCGCACCCACCTCACTCCGCAACCACCTCACTCCGCAACCACCTCACTCCTCACCCACCTCACTCCGCAACCACCTCACTCCTCACCCACCTCACTCCTCACCCACCTCACTCCGCAACCACCTCACTCCTCACCCACCTCACTCCGCAACCACCTCACTCCTCACCCATCTCACACCCCACCCACCTCACTCCTCACACCCCTCGCTCACTCTATGCCTCGACTGTCTGTACTTACTGCAATTTTTGAGCATCATCGCATTCCGCTACTTCATGGCACAACCAGAAACTCTGACTTTTGTACTCGTTAAAAACCATCTGAATTCCAGTTAATCTTTTTTCAAGTAGATCCAAAATATTGTCTGGTTGGCAACTGAAAACTGCCACTCGAGCCGCTACTCGAATAATCATTTTATCCCAGAAACTGGACAGCGCTGCCAGATGGAGATGCGGAAGTGATCCGTTTCCAACTTCCTACGTTTGAGTAAAGTCTCCGACTGCCTCTTCTCAGCAGCTGTTGCACATTTACTAACATTGTTATGTCTGTCTGTCTGTCTGTCTGTCTGTCTGTCTGTCTGTCTGTCTGTCTGTCTGTCTGTCTGTCTGTCTGTCTGTCTGTCTGTCTGTCTGTCTGTCTGTCTGTCTGTCTGTCTGTCTGTCTGTCTGTCTGTCTGTCTGTCTGTCTGTCTGTCTGTCTGTCTGTCTGTCTGTCTGTCTGTCTGTCTGTCTGTCTGTCTGTCTGTCTGTCTGTCTGTCTGTCTGTCTGTCTGTCTGTCTGTCTGTCTGTCTGTCTGTCTGTCTGTCTGTCTGTCTGTCTGTCTGTCTGTCTGTCCGTCTATTTGTCTGTCTTTTTCTTTCGCGCTCCTCTCATATCCCATGACCTTGAGCTTGATCGCCAGTTTCTATTCTTTCACGTCCCGTACATTAATTCCGAGCCGACCTCCCGGCGCATCATCGCAGTTATTCAGTTATCTGCAGTGCAATGCATGAAGCTGCACCGGGGGGGGGGGGGCAGCCCAGAGCGCCATGCCTGGTGCTCGAGTCGCAGAGAAAGTGAGCTGCAGAGTGGAGCTTGCAGCCTCCCTCATCAGTCGGGAGTATCGACTTACCGGATAATCCCCTCAGCTCGCCAGACTGCAAGCTGAAAGCAGCTGCGCCCCATCCAGCCTCTCATCCTTCATCAGCTCTCTGCGAGTCCCTGGCGAATGTTCTTTTCACGCCTGCACAGCGGGTCGCAAAAATGAGTTCAATTCGTGAGGATTCTCCAGTCTACCTCCTCCCGTCTCGCGCAGCTCCAGTTTTTGCATTTTCGTATTCGAATTCGCCGGCCAACCCAACAGCCGGCGGGCCCAGCCTCCCGTGCGTCATCAGCCAGATATATTTCTGGCCGGCACCCGGGCCCAATTTTCCTTGATTAATTTTGTGCTGAATTTTTCATGCCGGCAAAAATGCTGCCAGTCGTGGGAACCCGCGGGCGGAGGCTGGGGAAGAAGGAAGGCGAGCTCAGGCCTCTCCCGTGCTGAGAAATTTTCGGCTTTCAACAGGCACCCGGGATGAGGAGGAAAACAGTGGAGGAAAAACTGCCCCCCTGGGTGCCACAAGGCGATTCCTTCGGCTGCCGAGAGGGGTCAGCCGGAGGTCAGTTGGTGGTCGGGATCAAAATTAAAACCGTTGCTCAAGAATTACTTCGGCTGCTTGAAGAATCCCAAAATGAATGCTGGTTTTAAATCCGGTCTAGCCCGAGCTTTGATCCCCCGGCAAGAACTGGTGACTCATCACTGATTTATGCTCCGCTTTCAAATTCTCCAGACTCTGCAGCCGCCGCCGGTCACTGTAGATCCGGGCGACCTTCGCTGCGTGACCAGGTGAGCGAAACTGCAACTATAGGGTGGGGGGGTCTGCGGCTTCCAGCTGCTCGGCGTGTCCTGCAGCCACCGCAGCTGCCGGGTCTGCGCCCGACTATCTGGGCCGGAATCTCCGCTGCCCGACCCGCCTGACCCCCAGCCGCATTGCCATGGCAGCCAACTGAAATGCTGGAATTCCCGCAGAGCGGCCGGTCAGCCATTCGGGCTGGTGCTGAGCTGTCTTCTATTTTATTTTTTCCCATACAGAAATATTTCACTTGATTTACAGCCAGCAATCTGTGGCTCGAGCTTCTCACTATGGAGAGCCACAGAGCAACCCGCGCCTCATCAGCTGGCTTCTCCGGAATAACTGCTCACTCTCTCCTTATCATCTAGGAGAAGAAGAAGAGACCTTGCGGTTTGCACAGAAAACTGGCAGGCAGGGGGGGGGGGAGATGCCGGTTGGGAAATTCTGCCAGGGAGACGAAATCTGCCGCCCAGCTGCCAGAGTGGGGGGGCGGACACACCAAGTGAATTGGGAGTGCCGCCACCCACCACCGCTGCTTTGCATATTTATCCCAACGACAGTAGCGGTCCAAATTAAGCCCAGCCTCCCAGCTTAGAGAGGCCCCACTTCCCTCATCTTCTGGGTCCTCTTCGACGAATAATATGTGCCGATTTCTTCACTCTGTCAGTGTCGCGGGAGCAGGACTTGTTGGCAAAGTGCACTAAAGTACCTATGAGGCAATCTGATGCATGAGTATAATGTCTGTAATAAATTTTAAGATTATGATGACTCATTGAGACTAAGGACTCAGAGATAATGAGAACTGATAGAGAGTAAGGACTCAGAGATAATGAGGACTCATATAGACTAAGGACTCAGAGATAATGAGAACTCATAGAGACTAAGGACTCAGAGATAATGAGAACTCATAGAGACTAAGGACTCAGAGATAATGAGAACTCATAGAGACTAAGGACTCAGAGATAATGAGAACTCATAGAGACTAAGGACTCAGAGATAATGAGAACTCATAGAGACTAAGGACTCGAAGATAGTGAGGACTCGTATAGGCTAAGGACTCAAAGATAATGAGGACTCGTATAGACTAAGGACTCAGATATAATGAAGACTCGTATAGGCTAAGGGATCAGGAGAATAATGATGAGTAAAGAGATGGATCAGTGTCCAGCGGCTGCTCCTACACAACTCGGCAGGGCGCATTCCCATGGCACAAATTTAGACAAATCAGTAATGCAAACGCGTTAGTACTCTGCAGCATGGAGATGGTGTGCTCTCCTAGGATGCTAGCCGGAGCTGCACCCTCTGCCTCCCCACTCCACCCAGTCCCCGCGGGTCCCTCGCCGGCCATAAAGTCGCTATTAACTTCCCCCATCCCGTCCTTGGCCTTAGCTGCCCCGGAAAATTTCCCCAAATCCCCGATCCCATCTCAGCTCATCGGGTTTACGAGCCCCCTCCGCCCTCATGGCGACTGTCTGGGGCTCGCGCCCTTCCCTAGTCGCTCCGCTCTCGCCTTCTCGTCCTTCGCCTGCGCTGGCAGGCTGCCAAAGGGCTCTAAAAATTCTCCAATAGATTTCGGCAGGACAGAAGGTGATTTTCTAGCGTGTTTTTTAGCTCTGAAGTCGGCAAGGAGAGCGGAGAGAAGATTTTCAGCGTTTACGACCGGCCGCGGCGGCGTTTACAACTCCGGCGATTCGGCGGCCGCCAGCCGGTGACCTCCGGGGCTTTTATCGGCCCGCGAGTTCTGACCGCGCGTGGTGGGGGAGCGGGCGGATTTTCTGATTTCCTTGACAGCGGCGGCGCCGTAAAACAGTTCAGGCACCAACATTTGCGGTGAGCCTGTTGGATTGTGGAACATCAGGGATCTGACATTTTTGGGGGGTAGGATATCAGAGATCTGACATTTATGGGTTAGGACACCAGATATCTGACATTTTTGGGATTATGACATCAGAGATCTGACAGTTTTAGGGTTAGGACATCAGAGAGCTGACATTTATGGGGTCAGGACATCAGAGATCTGACATTTTTAGGGTTAGGACATCAGAGATCTGACATTTTTAGGGTTAGGACACCAGAGATCTGACATTGTGTGTTTGGAACATCAGAGAGCTGACATTTTTGGGTTTGGAACATCAGAGAGCTGACATTTTTGTTTGGAACATCAGAGAGCTGACATTTTTGTTTGGAACATCAGAGATCTGACATTTTTGTTTGGAACATCAGAGAGCTGAAATTTTGTGTTTTGAACATCAGAGAACTGACATTTTTTGAGTTTGGAACACCAGAGATCTGACATTTCGGGAATTGACACATCTTCAGCACTTCATGGGATCTGAATATCAATCAATTAGAGTTTCTGGGATCTGAAATTAATGTGGTTTTTTAACGAGCGTTAATTCCTACAGCTTCAATTGCTAGTAAATATCGATTCTCAATACAGTTCTGGATATGCAGATTCAATACACTGGGGGTGGGCGGCTCAAGACGCACCGCTGCGCCGGTGGATCAACTTTGCTGCCAAGTTGTTCTTGACAGAAGGCGAGAGAGGGGGGAGCAGGGGAGGGGGCACGGGGGCAAAGAAACGAAGGAGGGGTTCAGAAAGGCGACGCCACCAGTCCGTCTGCTTTTTTCCTTCCACCCCGAAACCGGCTCTGCCTTGCCAGCAGAATTTGCCCGCCGGTCCCCGTCTGTCCTCTTCCCAACCCATGCGAAGCCGTGTATAGCGGGCCAGCTAATGGGGCGGCTTCGGCCCTTGACGCTCTGTCTTTTTCCAATTACGGAAGCTGCGACCGAGTGGAGATGTTTCAGTGCTTTGCGGAAATTATTAGGCTTTTAGAAATTTAAGATGAATTCGGTGGATTCTTCGTAACATTCTGCTGCTTCGAGGGAACACTGCTGCTTCTATGGAAACTTCTGTTGCTTCTAGGGAACACTCTGCTACTTCAGGAACACTCTGCTGCTTCTAGAGAACACTCTGTTGCTTCTAGGGAACATTCTGTTGCTTCTAGGGAACCTTCTGTTGCTTCTAGGGAACACTCTGCTGCTTCTAGAGAACACTCTGTTGCTTCTAGGGAACATTCTGTTGCTTTTAGGGAACCTTCTGTTGCTTCTAGGGAACCTTCTGTTGCTTCTAGGGAACACTCTGTTGCTTCTAGGGAACATTCTGTTGCTTCTAAAGAACCATCTGCAACTTTCAAGAAACACTTTGCTGCTTTTAGTGAACACTGCTGCTTTTAGGGAACACCCTGCTGCTTCAAGGGAAGAACATTCTGCTGCTTCTAGGGGACATTCTGCTGCTTCTAGGGAACATTCTGTTGCTTATAGGTAACACCTTGCTGCTTCAAGGGAACCTTTTTTCTGCTTCTTTGGAACACTCCACTGCTTCTAGGGAACACTGCTGCTTCTAGGGAACACTGCTGCTTCTAGGGAACACTTTGTTGCTTCTAGGGAACATTCTGCTCCCTGGAAAATATCCTATGTCTCAACGCTCTCAGCTCCTAGCCTTCTATCTAAAAGCAATATTTCTTAAGCACCTTCAGATCCAGCAGCTATACGTAGGTTTTATTCCGCTCCTAAGATCATAAAGATCCAAGTCTTCTCCTAGAAGAAGCAGCAGCTGTTGCTGAAACGGCAGACTGAGTTACCGCGGTAGGTCAGCGAGGGCAGCGAAGCCGCCAGGGAGTTCCAGCCATTAATCACCATCGGGCCACGCACCTCGCCGCCTGGATGGCTACTCGAACTCGATGGCCGGCCTTCGTCCCCTTAGCGCCAACTGATTTCATTTCTAGCCAGGATTGGGGGGGCCTCTGCGCTCTCCACCATTCATTTGCAGAGACGACAGCTGTTGTTCTGGGCGGGCATCTCCCGGCTTGGCCCGGCTGTCCCCCCGTCAGCGCCCACCTTTGCCATCCGAGGGGTTTGGCAGGGCGGCCGCTCGTTCATCTTATTTGATGGCTGCGCTGGCGCGGGGCCGCGGACGGGGCTGGTGCACGGCCTGAAAAGAAAAAAAGAAAATTTTGGGAGCAACGAAAACACAAGTGGGCAAATAAAAGGGACTGATGGAGTGAGATAGGTGAGATAAAGTAGAGTGAGACAGAGATGTAGACACGAGAATAAGGTAGGGTGAGACAGAGAAGTAGACATGAGAATAAGGTAGGGTGAGACGGAGATGTAGACATGAGAATAAGGTAGGGTGAGACAGAGATGTAGAAATGAGAATAAAGTAGATTGAGACAGAGATGTAGACATGAGAATAAGGTAGAGTGAGACAGAGATGTAGACATGAGAATAAGGTAGGGTGAGACAGAGATGTAGACATGAGAATAAGGTAGATTGAGACAGAGATGTAGACATGAGAATAAGGTAGAGTGAGACAGAGATGTAGACATGAGAATAAGGTAGAGTAAGACAGGGATGTAGACATGAGAATAAGGTAGAGTGAGACAGAGATGTAGACACGGGAGAATAAGGTAGAGTGAGACAGAGATGTAGACATGAGAATAAGGTAGAGTGAGACAGAGAAGTAGACATGAGAATAAGGTAGATTGAGACAGAGAGGTAGACATGAGAATAAGGTAGAGTGAGACAGAGAGGTAGACATGAGAATAAGGCAATGAGATTAGGGAGCGGAGAGCAGCGGAGGTCCAGCCCGCCTGGCCAGACGGCTCTGTCAGCCCGGAGGTCACTGAGGGTTGGCAGCGAGTTCCCAGCCAATCAGGGCTGGCAGTACGGCAGGATTAATACGCGCACTCCATAATCTCCTCAGGCTTCAGGCCAAAGCAAGCAAAATCCACCGGGCCAGCCCTCTCGCTCAGCTGCCCTCCCGTTCTCTTTTGCTCCCCCAATCTGTCTGACGGATATCCGGGTTCTTCTACTCACGATAACTTGAGTAAGCAGCTTGACCGACACACTTCTTTGGAGGCGAAATAGGCTGAGAACAGTGCAGAGCAGAAATTTGAGAAGCAGCGGTGGACACCGCGAATGCCAACCGGAAGCAACTCTTGAAGACGGGTAAGAGAGATGGATGGACGGGAGTGAATTTCGATGAGGAATTGAGACTTTGAAAGTAGCGGTAGCCCCCGATGTACTTTTAGTAGCTCTTGTCATCTCGTTGACGCTTTGAATAGAATGCCGACTGGAAATTGAGGAATGGGTTGGGAATGGCGAAAGTCTCCCTACAGAATACAGGTAGCGAGTGAAAGCAATAGTCGGAAAGTGAAGACAGTGAGTGACAAGAATACAGACAGTGAGTGACGAGAATACAGACAGTGAGTGACAAGAATACAGACAGTGAGTGACAAGAATACAGACAGTGAGTGACAAGAATACAGATAGTGAGTGACAAGAATACAGAAAGGGAGTGACAAGAATACAGACAGTGAGTGACAAGAATACAGACAGTGAGTGACAAGAATACAGACAGTGAGTGACAAGAACACAGACAGTGAGTGACAAGAATACAGACAGTGAGTGACAAGAATACAGACAATGAGTGACAAGAATACAGACAGTGAGTGACAAGAATACAGACAGTGAGTGACAAGAATACAGACAGTGAAGTGACAAGAATACAGACAGTGAGTGACAAGAATACAGACAAAGAGTGACAAGAACACAGACAGTGAGTGACAAGAATACAGACAAAGAGTGACAAGAATACAGACAGTGAGTGACAAGAATACAGACAGTGAGTGACAAGAATACAGACAGTGAAGTGACAAGAATACAGACAGTGAGTGACAAGAATACAGACAGTGAAGTGACAAGAATACAGACAGTGAGTGACAAGAATGCAGGCAGTGAGTGACAAGAATACAGACAGTGAAATGACAAGAATACAGACAAAGAGTGAAAAGGATGATTTCACACAAAAACGTGGACACGAATGAAAAGATCGAAGACATTGTGTGAAAGCGGGTTGAACTGAAGGCAAGAACATCAAGCTGCAGTCTAAAAAAATTCGACTGTTTGCTAATCAAAAAGCCAAATATGAGCCAGCAATTAGGGGACTGAAAACCGAACTAAGAATGAACGCGAACCGGTCCGTCCCTCTTGATACCTGAAAGTCTGAAAGACTTGGAGGGCTTGGAGGCACAGGCAGTTCCCTGGAGCGCCAACCGGAGATGCTGACGGCCCGACGCCAGCTGTCCGGCTTTTGTCTTCCGCCACCCTGCCAGCCTCCCCCGCAGCCGGCTCCTCTTCCCCATCCTGTCCGATCCTCTTCCCCCGCTGCAGTGCCGCTGCCGCTGTCAATTCCAGGCTGCCAGCAGCCAGCAGCCTGATGCAGAGTCCGACCTCGCCGATGCCCGGCGGCCGCGGTCAGCGGAAGCAGCGGACAGCAAACCGGGGCTTCGGCTGCGGGGCCGCGGCTTCTTCCGCCACTCGATTTGCTGAGCTGCTCAGGACGGCCGGGGGCCGCCGCCACCGCCACTGCTGCCGCCTGCTGCACCGGAGCCGGCCGCCAGCTGCACCTCCGCTGCGAAGGTGAGTCCCGTCTGCTGCTTTTGCTGCTCGCCCAGCAACCGATTCTCATGCTCTTTTTTTGAGGGCCTGTCGGCTTCTGCGCGCTTTTTGTGAATTTTAAATTTCGCCCAACAAGCTGCTCAATCGCTTTCCCTTCTCTCCCATCGCTCACAGGAGCCTCAAAACTGCTTGTTTGGTCAAAGCCTTTTTAAAGAGAGCCGCCGCTTCTGGGTGTTGGGGAGCTCCATCTTGCCGCTTCTCAAAGGGGAGAGGAGGGCGCTGCCAACTGGTGTTTGCGCAATGGGAATTAAATCTCCCATCCCAGGGCGGGCCGGTCAACACAGGGGGAGAAGAGGGAATCGAACTTGCGACTAGGCTCAGATGAGGATGGAGTGGTGATTCCCTACTGAGCCAGGTGGCTCTACAGGACAGAATAGTGAGACTGGAATCACTTTGGCGGTTGAAAGATGAAGAGACGGGGAGAAGGGAATAGGGACATGTAGAGTAAGGGGGAGAGGTCAACTGCCCTGTTAGTTTAAAGGACGACAGAGTTGCCTTATTTCTTGCAGCCGCGGCCCCTAGTAAGTAGTTTCCAAGCTCTACTTGACTCAAGTGCGGTCTGTGGGGCAGGACTTCTGACATAACAGCGGCTGGCTGCCTGTACAGCCTGTGTGAGCGGGTTGACTGTCGCCTCGAGTTGCGGCATAGAGAGAGCATGGAGAGGCAGGGCTAAGATAGAGATGCATCAGTTTGACGCAATAAACAAAGTCGTAAAATTTTCAAACGCACTGCTCAGCACTTTCCGCTGGCCCGGTTGGATCTAAAAACTGATCAACTCATGCTCAACTGACGGCGCAGCAGGCAGGGCGAGTTTTTATTGCATAATTGGCGTCTCGCTTTCAGAGTTGTAAAAACTGCTCACCCCCTGCCATTGCAATGCCGCTTGGCTTCCGGCAAGAGAGCAGTTGAGTGATGAAGACCGGACCATATTGGCTGTCACCAGCCGCTTGGCCGGCTCCCAGCTGGAGTCAATCAGCGAAAAGAATTTTTTTTCGGGCCTCCAAATAAATTCGAGCCAGGATTCAATAAATTCTTTAACCCGGCCGGGATTATTGCGTCACCCGTCAGTCAGCCGGGGCTGGGAGCGGGCAATTAGAGAGCTGAGCTCGGCTCTCCAGCTCAATAAAACTGCAACCTGCCCTGCGCTGCGGCCTGGGATTAGCTGGGGGGGGGAGGTTGGCGGCCAGCCCTTTTCGATGCGAAGAGAATATAAAAGAAGAGAATATGAAACAATCATTTGCGCCCCCGAGGCGAGGGCAGCCGCGGAGCGGGGAGTCGCGATGGCACGCAAGGGATTAATAAGAATAGTTCTCAGCTTGAGTAAGCATTAGCAAGCAATGATTAGGCCTTAGTTAAGGTAGTGAACTCCGCACTGCTGCAGTTGCCTTATCGCAGTTAACAGAAATTTAACTGAAGCAGCTCAGCTTTATTTGCACCTGGCCCTACTGGCAGTCAAGCGCTGCCAAGTGGCCCCCACCAGCGCGCACCGGATGCGGCTTCTGAAGGCGGCGCACAGGAAGTGCGCGGAGGCGAGGCGGAGAAGAAGCGGGAAGGGAGGGAGAGGCAGAACTGAAGGCAGTGCAGGCAGCGCCAGTCGCCTCCCCGCTGCATTGTTGGCTGCCCGTTTTGGTGCATCAGGCATCGGGCTGGCTGAGTTCGCTGCACTTTTTCTGACGATTCAGGCAGTGGCGGTGGGAAGCTTCATCATCATCTTCCCTCTCTTTCTCGGCGAGGTTCTGGTGGGTTCGATTCCACCCACGTGGCATGGACCCTCGAGGACCACGCCTATGAGGGCCAACCTGGAAGACTCAAAGTTTGTACCTACCTTAATGCCTCTCCAATCGCCTTCTCCTCTCTCCCTCTCCGTCTCCATCTCCGTCCCCTCCTAGCGGCAGCCGGTCTGTCCGAGGTTATTCTTCGCCCACTTTCTTTCGCCTCCTTTTGCTAAACTTTCACTCTCTCTCCATCACTCCTGCCGGGCTCTGCGATTCAAATGATTTGCATCCGCGGTTTCACCGCTTCTTCGGGGTGTTGATTGCAGTTTGGCAAGTTTTCCAAATAGCAAAAATTCCTGCAAAGTCGCCAAGCCGGCAGTTCCGGCGGCTAAGACGGGAATTTCGACTGAGATGAACCCGGGAGCCGCCAGCCGCCAGTGCCCGGGTGACAGGCCGGCTGTAAAACTGTAAACTCTTCGGGAGTTGAAACGAAAAAACGGAATCAGCTTTTCCTCTCCTGTGACGGCTGTCGGGGAGGCGGGGCTCGCGCAGATTGCGCTGTCCCCCGGTGGCGCCTCCATCAGTCAAAATTGGGACTGAGGAGGGGCGGCTGAATGAAAACCGTAGAGACGAATATCCCTGACGGGGGGAATTATCTGAAACGTTCACGGATGCATTGGGAAGAGTTCGGTGCAGGGTGCAGATGCAGGGTTTCACAATCTTCACGAGCTCGAAGATTCACAAGATTGATAATTCAACAAGATCGAAGATTCACAAGATTGAAGATTTACAAGATTGAAGATTCACAAGATTGAAGATTTACAAGATTGAAGATTCACAAGATTAAAGATTCACAAGATAAAAGATTCACAAGATTTAAGATTCACAAGCTAGAAGATTCACAAGATCGAATATTCACAAGGTTAAACATTCACAAGATTGAAGACTCACAAGATTGAAGATTCACAAGATTAAAGATTCACAAGATCGAAGATTCACAAGATAAAAGATTCACAAGATTTAAGATTCACAAGCCAGAAGATTCACAAGATCGAATATTCACAAGGTTAAAGATTCACAAGATTAACGATTCACAAGAATAAAGTTTCACAATATTAAAGATTCACAAGATTAAAGATTCACAAGCTGTAGATGATTAAAATTTCACATCATTGAAGAAGTTTTGAGTTTCTGAAATTTGGCACAAGTTTTGAACTGCATTGTTGTTTAGTCATTAACAATACAATATTTTCAGCTAGTGAAAGCGACCCTGTGCAGCGGCCCATTTCTCATAGTCAAGCTGTGAGGATTTTGTGCGGTTGGACCTAAAATCGAGCCTGGAACCTTTGACACAATTTCGTTGAATTGGCATCATCACTGTACACCTCTAAACTTCCGCAGATGAAGGTGATCGTCAAGGTAGTTTCGAAGGAGACCGGGGGTGCCGCATGTATGTCAGCCGACAGTCGCCGGCGCCAGGTGACCGTCTTCGACCCCGCCGCTCTGCACCACCACCGGCAACCCGCCGCCACCACCGCCGCCTCTACCACAGGCGGGCAGAGCAAACTGGCACCGAAACTCTTCTCCTTCGATGCCGTCTTTACAGAGGAGAGCAGCTTGGTGCGTTCGGTGACTCTGGGTGATGTTGAATGATGCTGGGTGATGCTGGGTGATGCTGGGTGATGCTGGGTGATGCTGGATGATGCCGGGTGATGTTGAATGATGCTGGGTGATGCTGTGAGATGCTGGGTGATGCTGGGTGATGCTGGGTGATGCTGGGTGATGCTGGGTGATGTAGGGCGAAGCAGAGTGAGACTGGGTGATGCTGGAAAATGTTGGTTGATTCAGGGTGATGCTGGGGTGATGCTGGGTGACGCAGGGGGATATTGATGGCTTCTGGGTGATGCTGGGTGATGCTGGGTGATGCTGGAAAATGTTAGTTGATTCATGGTGATGCTGAGTGATGCTTGGTGATGTAGAGCGACCAGGATGATACAGGGTGGTTCTGGGTGATTCCGGGTGATGCTGGGTGGATCCGGGTGATTCCGGGTGATGCTGGGTGATGCTGGCTGATGCAGAGTAACTGCAGAGTGGCGCATTTCTGAGCCAGAGCTGCAGAGTAGATCAGTTAATTTTGATTATCGAGTCACTTTTATTACCGGGCGGTGTCTCCCCAAATCGAGCAAATTCATTTTTTGCATATTTTTCTCAGAATTGCCGCCGATTTTCGGCCGACTGCCATCCATCACCAGCCGTTTCTCCATCTAATCCGCTCTCGCAGTCGCCAGAAAAAATGGCGGGGGTGGTAGAGGTAGACTATGGAGAGCTGCAGCATTCATCGGAAATGTTTTGCCCAATTCTCCCCAAAAATACAAATATCCCCACAAGGCCATCCAACACTCTCCAGCTTTGAAGCTGGGGCGAAGTTCTCTTTGTGCCGTTCCGCCGGTTTCCGGGTGGGTCAGCCGCATTGGGCGAGTCCCGCCGTGCCTCAGCATCTCTTCCTCATCAGAGACAGTGGAGTCCTCTGTCCCCCGCCACCCCCCATGCAAATCAGAGCGCGGCGGAGCTCAGACAGAAAATCCTGGCTAAAGCAAGATCGGGTTTTATTGTCGAGCTCTTAATCACCGCGCCTCTCATTTCAACGACATTTTTGTCGTCAGCCGAATCTCGATATGGGGAGCCCCGTCTGGCCCCTTTTTCGCTGCCAAAAGGGCCGACAATAAAGCTGCCCCTGATGCGGCTGATTTACAGCTTTCCTCGCCCCCGTCTGCGCCTGTGTGCGCCCAGGGAGACGGAGCGATGGAAACAGGGGACCCGATGATGGCTGTAAGAGTGCCCGCCGCCCATGACGTGGAGACAGAGCGGAGACTTTCAGATTTATAGCTGAGTCCGGGAGCGTTAGAGACGAGAGAGGAAAGATTATGGATGAATTGCTGGACTGATGAGAGTCTGCAGATGCACTTTTGATAGCTTCAGAAGAGGTTCAGGAGAGATTCAGGTGATGCTCAGGAGAGATTCAGGGGAGATTCATGAGAGAATCATGAGATATTCAGGAGATATTCAGGAGATATTCAGGAGAGATTCAGGAGATGTTCAGGAGATGTTCAGGAGATGTTCAGGAGATATTTATGAGATATTCATGAGATGTTCAGGAGATATTTATGAAGTATTCAGGAGATATTCAGAAGATATTCAGGAGAGATTCAGGGGAGATTCAGAGGAGATTCAGGTAAGATTCAGGTGAGATCTGAATCTCTCTCTATTAGTCAGAGATTTAGAGAGCTTCAGGGGAGATTCAGGGCAGATTCAGAAAAGATTCATGGGAGATTCAGAAGAGATTCAGGGCAGATTCAGGGGAGATTCAGAAGAAATTCAGGTGATATTCAGGAGAGATTCGAGGGTATATTTCTTAGCCGAAATTAAGCTAAACCAACCAACAAACGAGCTTTAAAATCGCATCATCGCCTGCTCCCTGTTTCAGCCCGAGCTCTGCTCAGCCGCCCTGCCCGAAATCATCCAGGGCGTAGTGAGCGGCTCAGACGGCTGCGTGTTCGTGTTCGGCTATGGCGGTCTCGGTGAGTCTCTTGAAATTTTTAGGAAAGGGGGTGGCACTGCATTTTTCTGGGGATGCTGGGAAATCTAATCTATCTAGCTGCTGGCAGATTGCTAATCTAATCTAATCTATCTAGCTGCTGGCAGATTGCTAATCTAATCTAATCTATCTAGCTGCTGACAGATCGCTAATCTAATCTAATCTATCTAGCTGCTGGCAGATTGCTAATCTAATCTAATCTATCTAGCTGCTGGCAGATTGCTAATCTAATCTAATCTATCTAGCTGCTGGCAGATTGCTAATCTAATCTAATCTATCTAGCTGCTGGCAGATTGCTAATCTAATCTAATCTATCTAGCTGCTGGCAGATTGCTAATCTAATCTAATCTATCTAGCTGCTAGCAGACCATCTCGCACACCTGTCTCTGGGTACTCTTTCCAGATTTATCATTCGCGCCGATGCCAATTGGCAGTGTGGATTTGCAGAAATCGGATTAGTGTAAATCCTACAAAGTCTGCCCCTACAGTTGTGCGGGCCTGGCCGATCAAAGCTTTGACAGGCGCGCCAGAAAACAAAGCACAATTACATGCACTGTTGGCACTTCCAGCTAATCTGGCCATTGTCCAACAGCGGAGCCCACGGCCGAGAATAACTTGGTGCTGCACTTTTCGGCCACCCCCAGTCAGTTCTTGTTGTTAAAACCCAGAGCGCCGAGGGAGCAACAGGGCGCTCCTGCGGTTCCCCTTACCAGCATCTGTTGCTAAACAGCGAAGTGCGAGAGAGGGCAACCGGCCCGAAGGCCGCGGCCGCATGGGACAGAGGTCCGGCATTTTCAACGGCAAAGAATCCCCCCCCCTGCTTGCCCTGCCTTCAAAGTCGCTCTCAAGTCGCCCCCACATTCTTCTGGGACAGAGGGAGAAGAGGAGGCACCGGACTGGCCTGCCCACTTCACTTGAAACCTCGTGTTGCCGGCCGGGCAACCAGCGAAGGGCCGACCGGCTTCCCCCCCCCGCGGTCTCTGCCGGGCTGGCGAAAGCCTCGCTGTCAGGGAGCCTCTTCGCAAACTTTTTTCTTGGCGTCAGTTGCTTCCGCCCGCCCCCTAGCTCCCCCCCTGTCCTCCCGATGAAGCGGATATCGGAGACTGGGAGGAGGGCATCTCCCCAACAATGGCAGGCTGGACCAGCTTCGCCCTTCAGCTGTGCGAGCTCAGGGGAATAGGGGAGCGGCTAATTGGCTCCCTGGCTGACCCCGCCGCCTGCCGGGTTGACCGGCTGATGCAGAAGTGAGCAGCCCTGCAGGCTACTTTTGGTAGATTAATTAGTCAGCAAGTTCTTCTGGAAATATATTCAAGATTGGGCGGCCCTATAATTCACGAAACTGAATAGATTAGCAGTCCATTCTAATCCTGCTTACTATGGAATAGATTAGCAATCCATTCTAATCCTGCTTACTATGGAATAGATTAGCAATCCATCCTAACTCTGCTAATATTGAATAGATTAGCAATCCATTATAATCCTGCTAGTATTGAATAGATTAGCGATCCATTATAATCCTGCTTACTATGGAATAGATTAGCAATCCATTCTAACTCTGCTAATATTGAATAGATTAGCGATCCATTATAATCCTGCTTACTTGGAATAGATTAGCAATCCATTCTAATCCTGCTAGTATTGAATAGATTAGCGATCCATTATAATCCTGCTTACTATGGAATATATTAGCAATCCATTCTAATCCTTCTTACTATGGAATAGATTAGCAATCCATTCTAATCCTGCTTACTATGGAATAGATTAGCAATCCATTTGCATCCAGAACTCCCAGCCCACCAGCCCACTGACCCCGGAGAGGAATTCGCATATTTTTCCCCCGGTTGCTCTTTTCCCCTCGAATCGGCGGCAGCCCCAGCCAGCTCAGAAGTGCTCCGCCATCCATCTCTCTGGCGTCCTCTTTGGTCTGCCGACTCCCATGTTCCCGCAGCACGCTTGAGGGGGTATCGATCTTGGGACGCGCTCCCACCTCCCGGCTCGCTGGCGAGCGGAGTCCCCGCCGCCGCTGTCCCAGACTGCCCCCCAGACTCCTCGAAGAGTCCCTCCGCAGCGTATGCAGATTCTATGCAGATGGGAAAGCGAGCCGCCGCCTCTTCTCCTTCTCCCAGCTGCCCCGGCATCATCTCGTTGCTAGCCCCGCATTTTTGTGTAGAGTGCGGGTAGTGGGGGGGGGCTTGGCGAGGGCCGGCCGTCGCCCAGAAACACGGCAATTGAATTATGGAGGGGCGGCCGCATCGGGGAGGGCGGGGAGATGGGCGAGTAGGGAGGAGACGGCCACGTGAGCAGAGGGAAGGGCGCCGTTTAGTCCAGTTTGCGACTGCGCTGCCACAGAGAGCTCGAGCCGCGGACAGTCAGAGTCCCTCAGAGTGCGCCAGAGAGAGTCGCAACCGGGAGCTGCGGCGACCCCCACCGCCAATCCACTAATGCTGGGCTCGTGTCCGGGAATCCAGCAATCAACCGGCCGTTGGAGTGGCTCGCATTCTAGCGGAGGACGCAAACTTACGCGAGTCCAGTGCGCCTTGTCCTAAGGGAATCAATAATTGGGATAAATGGAAGAAAATGAGGATTTAATGCAAATTTTTCCTGTTATTGAGAAATCGACTCAACTGTTCACTGGAAGCGGCAGTTGTCTTGCCGAAGTACTCGGCGGGAAGTTGGTATTGAAAGTCCTGGCCGTGCAGTTTAAGGGGATAAACCCCTCGTCTATAGATAAATGGTAAAATTGCTTTGGTTTCTGTTAGTCGATGCTTCGCTGTCGATGACAGACGGACAGACACGGCGGGGTTTTGTCGCAGAAAGCGACTGACTGAATGGGGGCGGCTTGGCGGCCCAGGGGTCAAGGGGGGAGCGCTTGCAGAAGGGGACAGAGAGCTTGAGTGACCGGTGGTGGCAGTTCGTTTCTCGCTGTGCTGTCTGAACTTTCTCTTGCTCCTTCAGTCTCTCTCTCTCTCTCTCTCTCTCTCTCTCTCTCTCTCTCTCTCTCTCGCCTTGAACTTGGCCCCCGGATTGCGGCTTCCACTCAGCTTTCTCTCCTCGCCCGGCCCCATCTCAGCCGCCATCCTCTCTCAGTGAGTGAAGAAGTCGGCTTCAATCAGAGCCGCTGTCTGCGCCAGTCACGCCAGCGCTTCTCAGCTCCGAGACGTTTCTCTCGCCGCTGCCCCGAATCCCCCTCCCGCTCCAGACAGCCCAGCTCGGGTCCCCCAGCTCAGCGCACCCCTCTTCTTCCCAAACTTCGCCGGGAGAACCAAAGAAAAGAGCTAAAAGTTCTGCACTGGCAGAGCGGCGCCGGGGTGAGGAGCGGGATGGCAGCCGGCCAAATCCCCTCACTCATTCGCATCTCTTAAATCTTTCGGCGCCCCGCTCTCTTAATTTGCATCGCCCTGTCGAGCAGCAACTATGAATGAGTGCTGGATGGGGGGCCTCCCAGATTCATGCACACTTTTTATATCGCGTGCCAGCTTCTGTCAGTGCGGCGGGACCCCCTCGGCGGCAGGGGCGCCTTTGATGGCCCGTTCTTAATTAGCCGCAGCGCTAGTATGCTGAGCTGAGGTCACGGCCGCCGGCAGAGGTCGCGCGGGAATTCCTTCACGAGGCTGACTGTCATCTTTGTGTTTTGTTTTCAATTCGGAAATCCGAGAGCTTAGAAGCATTTTCGAGCCCGAATGCTTCGAATTTGTACTGTTTTGCTCCGTAATTTACGCTCGTAATGTTGAAGAAATTTTGTTGCAGAGCAGTTCAAATCGGGACCAGGCGGCGCACGCAGAACCTAGACTTCTCATCCTCTTGTACATGGGAGTTTGGCTCTCAAGCACCAAATTATTGAGGGCATGTGCGGAATCGAACCCAGGACGAATCTAGTTAGCATCCTAGTTAGCTGCGTTGCCACTCAGCCCCCACACTGCGCCCCGCAAACACCGAGGCTGTACATCATCGGCTTGATCTCACTCGATTACCTCACTCGCCCTGGCACCCCGCAGGCAAGACCCACACGATGGTTGGCAGCGACGTGTCCCCGAGCGGCGCCGGCGTCATCCCCTGCGCCATCGCCTGGCTGTTCCGCGCCATCAGCGAGCAGCGCGAGGCCGCCAGCGGCGCCAGATTCTCTGTCCGCGTCAGTGCGGTCGAGTTGGCCGGCCGCGACGAGGCTCTGCGCGACCTGCTGGGCGAGGCGGCCTCGCCTGCGGCGCCGGCGTCGGCAGCGGTGTCCACGGAGGCCTACCTGCGCGACGATCCGATCACCGGGTCGCAGCTGGAGAACCAGTCGGAGCTGCGGGCGCCGACGCCGGAGAAGGCCGCCGCCTACCTGGACGCGGCGCTCAGCGCCCGGTCGACATCGTCCAGCTCCGGAGACGGCGGCGGCAGCGGGATGTCGCACCTGCTGTTCACCCTGCACCTGTACCAATACCGGGTCGAGCGCACCGGGATCGGCCGGGGCGTGGCCGGTGGCCGGTCCCGGCTGCACCTGATTGACCTCGGCTGCGGCCGGGGAGGTCGCGACGCGGGCCACCCGGCGCTGAGCCTGGCCGCCATGGGCAGCGTGTTGGCCGCCCTGGTCAACGGGCAGCGCAGGGTGCCGCACCGGGACTCGAAGCTCAGCCAGCTGCTCAGAGAGGCGCTCGGCTCCACGGGCTGCAGGGCCTGCATGATTTGCCAGGTATGGGGCCGGGGCTTCCGGGCTGAGGTAGAATGGACAATCAGCCAGGTGGAATAGACAATCTGCCAGGTGGAATGGACAATCAGCCAGGTGGAATGGACAATCTGCCAGGTAGAATGGACAGTCTGCCAGGTGGAATGGACAATCTGCCAGGTGGAATGGACAATCTGCCAGGTAGAATGGACAGTCTGCCAGGTGGAATGGACAATCTGCCAGGTGGAATGGACAATCTGCCAGGTGGAATGGACAATCTGCCAGGTGGAATGGACAATCTGCCAGGTGGAATGGACAATCAGCCAGGTGGAATAGACAATCTGCCAGGTAGAATGGACAGTCTGCCAGGTGGAATGGACAATCTGCCAGGTGGAATGGACAATCTGCCAGGTGGAATGGACAATCTGCCAGGTAGAATGGACAGTCTGCCAGGTGGAATGGACAGTCTGCCAGGTGGAATGGACAATCTGCCAGGTGGAATGGACAGTCTGCCAGGTAGAATGGACAGTCTGCCAGGTGGAATGGAGAATCTGCCAGGTGGAATGGACAATCTGCCAGGTAGAATGGACAATCTGCCAGGTGGAATGGACAATCTGCCAGGTGGAATGGACAATCAGCCAGGTGGAATAGACAATCTGCCAGGTAGAATGGACAGTCTGCCAGGTGGAATGGACAATCTGCCAGGTGGAATGGACAATCTGCCAGGTGGAATGGACAATCTGCCAGGTGGAATGGACAATCTGCCAGGTGGAATGGACAATCTGCCAGGTGGAATGGACAATCTGCCAGGTGGAATGGACAGTCTGCCAGGTGGAATGGACAATCTGCCAGGTGGAATGGACAGTCTGCCAGGTAGAATGGACAGTCTGCCAGGTGGAATGGACAATCTGCCAGGTGGAATGGACAATCTGCCAGGTGGAATGGACAATCTGCCAGGTGGAATGGACAATCTGCCAGGTGGAATGGACAATCTGCCAGGTGGAATGGACAATCAGCCAGGTGGAATGGACAATCTGCCAGGTAGAATGGACAATCTGCCAGGTGGAATGGACAATCTGCCAGGTGGAATGGACAATCTGCCAGGTAGAATGGACAGTCTGCCAGGTGGAATGGACAATCTGCCAGGTAGAATGGACAGTCTGCCAGGTGGAATGGACAATCTGCCAGGTGGAATAGAATATCAGCCAGGTAGAATGGACAGTCTGCCAGGTAGAATGGACAATCTGCCAGGTGGAATGGACAATCTGCCAACCAGACGATCTGTCAAGTGGAATCGAGAATCCTACTGCAATAAAAATGGAGAGGGAAATGATGAATAAAAAAAATAAAAAAGTTCAAATCAATATTTACTAAATTGTTGTTCACCTTCAGGTGTCGTCAATGCAGCAGCACGCCTCCGAGTCGATGCAAATTCTGCAATTTGCCAATCGAATCCAGCGAATGCGCAAACGCCGGGCCCGAATGCTCGGCGGCAGCGGAGGCGGCGGCAGCGGCGGCGGCGGTTCCGACAGCTCCAGCTGCGACAGCTTCGGGGTAAGGCGAGCCGTCCGGCTGAGGCCGCAGCAGCGCGAGACAGACTACAGCTCCGGCAGCGAGCACAGCTGCGCGACCGTCATCTTTCTAGGAAAGCGGGATCTGCCGGAATGCGGCCGGGCGCCGCCGCCGCCTGCGGCGCTGCTGCGGAAGCTCGCCAAGGCGGCCGCCTCCGACGAGGACGACGCTGCGGGCAGCGGCGAGCAGTGGATTGACGGGCCGCGCGCCACCACGATGAAGCAGACGGCGCCATCCACAGAGGCAGCATCGGCTTCCACAGCCGGCGGCGGGGAGCGTTGGATCGACGGGCCGAAAGCTTCGCCGCCGGCTTCCGCGCCTTCGCCTGTCGCCGCCGCCGTCTCTGCAGCGGCTTCCTCTGCGAATGCCACCGCCGACGCAGCCGCCGCATCCCCGGTGCTGGGGAGGCACCGCAGCCGGCACACGGACATCTGCGACCCGCCGCAGCAGCCGCAGCCAGCCAAGAAGGACGCAGAGACCCAGTCGGAGGAGCCATACGAGTCCGGCAGCTCCACCAGCACCAGCAGCACGCTGGACCGGGCAGGCGGGGAGCGCAGCGGCCTGTCGGACATCAGCGAGCAGACCGAGGACGCAGCAGGCGCCGGCGGCGGACAAAGCGGATCAAGAACTTCATCTTCTTCGCCGCCAGAAGCCGAGGCGGAGCAGGAAGAGGAGGAGGCGAGCAACGAGGCGTTGGAGAGGCTGGAGATTCCGCCTCCGCCACTGGTATTTGACGGGTCAGCTGCGGTGGCCGCGGCAACTGTTGCGCCAGTCGCTCCAGCAGGTTCTCCGTCCACCGTCATTGTATCTTCATCCACGGGGGAGCGGCCGGTGCTCAGGCGGCACCGGCAGCGGTCTCCGGGCTCCTCGCTGCCGCGGCAGCGGAACCAGCAACAGCAGCCGGCTGCCTCCGCCGACTCTGCGGCACCGCTCGTCGCCCGCGTCAAGCCGTTCGTGCGCGACTGGGTGGAGAAGCACCATTCTGTCGGGCCGACATCCCGGGATTCCGACAGTCCGCAGGAGAGCCGCAAGCAGCAGCAGCTGTGTCAGAGCGCCTGCGCGTCACCTGTCCATAGCAAGCCGCCGCACCACCCGTCAGCCCCCCGCCAGCACCATCAGCACCTGCACCAGCACCAGCGTCGGTCCCGGTCGGCCAAGGGTCGCAGGCAGGACGAGGCAACAGCAGCCGCGGCGGCGCCTCCGTCCCCGGCGCCGGCGCACGCACGAGTCGCCCAGTGGCTGCAGGGCGTGGAGCCGGACGAGCTCAGCCGGGCGGTGGCCCAGCGCTGCTTGCCGGCCGACAAATCGGCGGCGGCGGCGGCTGTCGCGGCGACCCCAGGCGACAGGGTGACGGCGGCGCATCAGCGCAGCGGCTCGCAGGGCTCCGAGCTGGCGAAGGCGAAGGACGCATCGACGGGTACGGCGGCAACGCCGCGGCTGCGCGATCGCTCGACCTCGGCGCACAAACGGACTGACGAGCTCGGCGGTGAAAAGTCATCAAGCCGGCAAGCGGCAGAGAAGAAGCCGAGCCGCCTGGCCAGCTTCCTCACCAGTCCGCTGTTCGGCACCAGGCGTGGAAAAGCTTCCAAAGAGGCGAAGGCGGCCGCCGGAACCAAGCAGCCGAAGCAGGTCGAAGCAGCCGTCACGGCGGCGTCGAAATGCCCGGATGCGCCTGGCGAGCAGCCTTCGCTGCCGACCATCTTGTCCCCCTACCACACCGTCACGCAGCCGCGGACGTCCGGCCACAGCAGCTCCGGGCGAGGCTCCGACTGCTCCTACCATCCGCTCTACTGTGTTGTCAACAGGCGGCGAACCGGCGGAGGCAGCGGAAGCGCCAGTGGAAGCGGCGGAGGCAGCGGAAGCGGCGGTGTCGGTGGCCGCAGCGCCAACTGCGGCGGAAGTGGAAGCGGCGGTGGCGCCGTTGTTAGCGCCGGCATCGGTAGCCCAGGGTGCGGCGGCAGTGGAAGCGGCAGCGGCGGAGGCGGCGGCAGCGGTGGCGGCAGCGGCGCCTGGCAGAGGTGCCGGGGTGACTGGCGGTGCTTCCTCCGGTATGAATCGATGCTGCGAGACAGCGAGGCTTCCAGCTGTCGGGACTCGGCGAGCGAACGATCGCACCAACTTGCCGGGCCAGCAGCGTCACTGCGGCGGCAGCGGCAGCTGCAAGAGCAGCAAGGCGAAAAGGTACTACTACTACTACTACTACTACTACTACTACTACTACTACTACTACTACTACTACTACTACTACTACTACTACTACTACTACTACTACTACTACTACTACTATACTACTACTACTACTACTATACTACTACTACTACTACTACTACTACTACTACTACTACTACTACTACCCTCCACTTTCCCCACCCGAGCGGCGCACCGAAAGCTCACAGTTGTCCGCTCCCGCTCGCGCTCTGTGCCGCCGGACGAATCACCAGAGAGCGGCGTGGGCGGCTGCAGTGGTGACACCGGCGTTGCAGAGGATGTCGCCGCTGAGGAAGCCGACTATGAAGAGGACGAGGTACCGGCGCGGCGGAGCGAGCGGCATACGACGATGCTGTCGATGAGGATGAGCGCAGGTGCAGGAAAAGCGTCGACGGTAAGCAGCTGAGGCGTCGGCAGCCGACGGCGTCGCCAGCGACGGCGAGAGCGAGGTCGACGCTGAGGACGAGTCGGCGGCAATCGCGTGGCAGATCCGCGAGAAAATCGCCGGCTCGTGTGCCAGCAGCAGCAGCTGAAGGAGGAACTCCGCCTCGCCAAGTCGCTGCTGATGGCCGACCCAACAGCTGGACTTCGACCGTGAGAGTCTGCTTATAT
>NIVC01003726.1:0-80397 GCA_002269645.1 Macrostomum lignano
GGAGGCAGAGAAGGGAGAGGGGAAGGCAGAGAAGGGAGAGGGGAAGCAGAGAAGGGAGAGGGGAAGCGAGAGAAGGGAGGGGAAGGCAGAGAAGGGAGAGGGGAAGGCAGAGAAGGGAGAGGGGAAGGCAGAGAAGGGAGAGAGCAGAGAGACAGAGAAGGGAGAGAAGGAGACAAAGTAACCTGGAGACTCCAGAGGCAGGTGAGTCAATCAGCAAGTCAATTAGCTTTGTCCAGCAACTACACAAAATAATTGCATCTTCTTGAATGGCCGCATTTCTGCTAATCCGATTATTCGAGAACTCAATCATCTTGTCGCCCCATTAAACTGTCTCTAAGCGAGAACTCGTTTGCAGAGGAGGAATTCCTTTGCTGATCAAGTGTGCGTGACCTGCTACAAAGGAGCAAGCAGTTTCTAGACAAGCGATGCTTTTTCGATTTGCATAATTGGGCACACGCTTGATCATAAGGAACGAGTCTGAAGTGCTCAAAGGTTTGAGCTCATCATGAGGGACTTCATGGGTTCGTTAGGGACTTCATGAGTTCGTGAGAGACTTTGTGAGTTCGTGAGGGACTTCATGAGTTCGTGAGGGACTTCATGAGTTCGTGAGGGACTTCATGAGTTCGTGAGGGACTTCATGAGTTCATGAGGGACTTCATGAGTTCGTGAGGGACTTCATGAGTTCGTGAGGGACTTCATGAGTTCGTGAGGGACTTTATGAGTTCGTGAGGGACTTCATGAGTACATAGGTAATTTCTTGAATGAGTTTGTGTTGAGCATGTAGTTGAGTTTATGATTGAGTTTATGGTTGAGTTCATGATTGATGGTTGAGTTCATGGTTGAGTTCATGGTTGAGTTCATGGTTGAGTTCATGGTTGAGTTCATGGTTGAGTTCATGGTTGAGTTCTTCATCACCTACTAGAAAAAGGTCTAGTCAAAATCAAATTTTGTTCCTCAATTCTCTAATGAATTTCTGTCAATACCACCTGAAATTCATGCGGCAGCCTTCGCTTCTCTCATTTCCATTTTACCTGTTATTGGCGGGGAGACAAAAACGCTGAAAAACCCAGGCTTACCCGGGCTCCGGTTCAGCCAATCAGCCGAGCTGATGGTAAATTCTGAGCGAGTCTCTTTGCATTTTTAATCTGTCTGTCTCTCGCGTATCGCCTCTCCCAGATCCCCGCACTCGCAGTGACTCGGCCTACTGTAGGTACAGCACTCAGTTTTAAATTGCAATTTGCAAAAAATAATTGCCCCAATTCTTCAGATACAGCATTGCCTGAGGCCTGAGCCCTGATTGAAACGGTGAGAGGCGGATTTTGAGTTGCTCATTTTGATAAAACAGTTCGCAATGAAAATAATTTGCCCAACACTCGGCGCCTTCAAACTCACGCCCCCTTCTTTTTCCTCCCTGCACCTTGCTCCCTGCTCCCTGCTCCCTGCTCCCTGCTCCATGCTCCCTGCACACTGCTCTCTGCACCCTGCTCCCTGCTCCCTGCTCCCTGCTCCCTGTTCCTGTTCCCTGCTCCCTGCTCCTGCTCTCTGCTCCCTGCTCCTGCTCCCTGCTCCTGCTCCCTGCTCCCTGCTCCCTGCTCCCTGCTCCCTGCTCCCTGCTCCGTGCTCCCTGTTCCCTGCTCCTTGCTCCCTGCACACTGCACACTGCACCCTGCACCCTGCTCCCTGCAACCTGCTCCCTGTCCCTGCTCCCTGCTCCCTGCTCCCTGCTCCCTGCAACCTGCTCCCTGCTCCTGCACACTGCAACCTGCTCCCTGCTCCTGCACACTGCACCCTGCACCCTACTCCTGCAACCTGCTCCCTGCTCCCTGCTCCCTGCACACTGCACCCTGCACCCTGCACCCTGCACCCTGCACCCTGCACCCTGCACCCTGCACCCTGCACCCTATTTCTACACCAGAATTTTACCAAATTACGGAATCATCTTAGCTCGTAGCTTAATTGAAAACGAGCCTTACGTGGCAATTATTCTTGCAGCTAAATATCCATCATCATTTTTAACAAAAGAGCCGAAAAAGCGGAGTCAAGGAACTACAAACAATTTAATCCCCCTGTGTTAGGAAGCCCATCCCACACTGCGTCAACGTTAGCGTCCATTTATTCAGAAAAATATATTCTTTCCATTATTATCAAAAATAAATTCTCACACCAAACAGAAAAATCTGCCTGTATATCTGCAGGCTGTACAGGGAATTTCTCGCGCACATCCACCTATGGGAGGTAATGGAAGGCACGAGGCGAAAGCACGTTTTGTTCCTAGCATAATCAATGAGGTGGAAAGCTTAGTGGCACAGATGCGTTCCGATGGAGACTGGGGTGTCTGCGGGGACTGCACTGAGGCGTTGGGCGACGGATGGTTGAGACTAGAAATGAGTTAGGGAAGGAGCTGGGATGATAATAGAGTTGAGAGAGTCAGGGGTTGAGAGAGTCAGGGGTTGAGAGAGTCAGGGGTTGAGAGAGTCAGGGGTTGAGAGAGTCAGGGGTTGAGAGAGTCAGGGGTTGAGAGAGTCAGGGGTTGAGAGAGTCAGGGGTTGAGAGAGTCAGGGGTTGAGAGAGTCAGGGGTTGAGAGAGTCAGGGGTTGAGAGAGTCAGGGGTTGAGAGAGTCAGGGGTTGAGAGAGTCAGGGGTTGAGAGAGTCAGGGGTTGAGAGAGTCAGGGGTTGAGAGTCAGGGGTTGAGAGAGTCAGGGGTTGAGAGAGTCAGGGGTGGAGAGAGTCAGGGGTTGAGAGAGTCAAGGGTTGAGAGAGTCAGGGGTTGAGAGAGTCAGGGGTTGAGAGAGTCAGGGGTTGAGAGAGTCAGGGGTTGAGAGAGTCAAGGGTGGAGAGAGTCAGGGGTTGAGAGAGTCAGGGGTTGAGAGAGTCAAGGGTTGAGAGAGTCAGGGTTGAGAGAGTCAGGGGTTGAGAGAGTCAGGGGTTGAGAGAGTCAGGGGTTGAGAGAGTCAGGGGTTGAGAGAGTCAGGGGTTGAGAGAGTCAGGGGTTGAGAGAGTCAGGGGTGGAGAGAGTCAGGGGTTGAGAGAGTCAGGGGTTGAGAGTCAGGGGTTGAGAGAATCAGGGGTTGAGAGAGTCAGGGGTTGAGAGAGTCAGGGGTTGAGAGAGTCAGGGGTTGAGAGAGTCAGGGGTTGAGAGAGTCAAGGGTTGAGAGAGTCAAGGGTTGAGAGAGTCAGGGGTTGAGAGAGTCAGGGGTTGAGAGAGTCAGGAGAGAGAAGATGCAGAGAAAAAAGAAGTTCGGTCAGCAGTCGCTGATTCCGGCTTTCAAGCTGAGCATAGAAAAGCAGTCTGACTTCTCTCGGGCAGTTTCTCACCAACTCTGACTCAATTCTGTCTTCCAGCCAAGAAGAAAATTAGTTTTCTAGTCTTCTCTGCTCAATTTCTCCAACAGATGGTGAAATGTTTTTTTCATTAACGGCTGCAATTCTTTGAATCCCAAAGTCGGCCCGATCCCTACGGCTGAGCAGCGAAAATCAGCTCTTTATTTATTGAGGTTTGCATTTTAAACAGCTCTAATTTTCGGGAACCTGCGTTAATTTCATTTTCTTGTGGAGATTAAAGTACATTTTCTAAGAAATTGCTGCTGAAAACATGTCTCTGCTGGTGCTTTGCGTCAGCCACCGGAATTAATTTTAACTGGGAGGTTGTAAATAAGTCTGTCTGTCTGTCTGTCTGTCTGTCTGTCTGTCTGTCTGTCTGTCTGTCTGTCTGTCTGTCTGTCTGTCTGTCTGTGTGTCTGTCTGTCTGTCTGTCTGTCTGTCTGTCTGTCTGTCTGTCTGTCTGTCTTAGTGTCTGTCTGTCTGTCTGTCAGTCTGTCTGTCGGTCTGTCTGTCTGTCTGTCTGTCTGTCTGTCTGTCTGTCTGTCTGTCTGTCTGTCCTTGAATCTGTCTGGATGCCTGTCTCAGAGTCAGTCTGCCATCTTAGGCTAAGCAGTCAATAATTCATAAACCCCTCTCGCTTCTCAGCGACTCTCAACGGGCGCAGAGATGCTGTGAATTTCCAGGAAAATCGGGACGGTTGTGAATCTTTACTGAATTTTTAATAATTCCTCAAAGACAGACTTCAAGAATCGGATTTGCTATGCGCAACCCCCCCTCAAAAACCAGATGACATGCGTAAGCGTCCTGGACTCAGATTTTCAGACAGTCAGAAGGCGGCGAGAGGAACATCAGCAACTCGAATTTCGTGCCCAAGTCCCGCCGCTGGGCTGCTCACGCAGGCAGAATTCTGTTGACAGAAAAACAACAGAGATGAAAGCAGAGACTGGTGCAGGGGGCAGCCGGGGGCTCGAAACTGGAATAGTGAATTATTAGCTGAAGGAGGAAGCTGGGAGTTGCTGAGATGCCAGCCAAGAAGCCTGCGCACTTGACTCCGCTGTTCAGGCGGGTGCTTTATGGAAACCGACAAGCGACGGTTGATGCATGGGCAAACAAGCATAGCAGCCTGTTCTACTACTCCATTCGGACAATTCGCCACTTAGTAAAACTCTACGGCTTCATCCGGGTTTCCGTCTGGGCTTTCTCTCCTCCTCTGGTTTGCCCTTCCTGTGCTCACATTTTATGTTTCTGTTCATCTCCCCTCTCACTCTCTCCCCATCTAGCGCCCTGTCTCTCTCTACATCCTCTCTCCCTGTCTCCCTGTCTCTCTCTCCCTGTCTCTCTCTCCCTGTCTCTCTCTCCCTGTCTCTCTCTCCCTGTCTCTCTCTCCCTGTCTCTCTCTCTCTCCCTGTCTCTCTCTCCCTGTCTCTCTCTCCCTGTCTCTCTCTCCCTGTCTCTCTCTCCCTGTCTCTCTCTCCCTGTCTCTCTCTCCCTGTCTCTCTCTCCCTGTCTCTCTCTACATCCTCTCTCCCTGTCTCCCTGTCTCCCTGTCTCTCTCTCCCTGTCTCTCTCTCCCTGTCTCTCTCTCCCTGTCTCTCTCTCCCTGTCTCTCTCTCCCTGTCTCTCTCTCCCTGTCTCTCTCTCCCTGTCTCTCTCTCCCTGTCTCTCTCTCCCTGTCTCTCTCTCCCTGTCTCTCTCTCCCTGTCTCTCTCTCCCTGTCTCTCTCTCCCTGTCTCTCTCTCCCTGTCTCTCTCTCCCTGTCTCTCTCTCCCTGTCTCTCTCTCCCTGTCTCTCTCTCCCTGTCTCTCTCTCCCTGTCTCTCTCTCCCTGTCTCTCTCTACATCCTCTCTCCCTGTCTCCCTGTCTCCCTGTCTCTCTCTCCCTGTCTCTCTCTCCCTGTCTCTCTCTCCCTGTCTCTCTCTCCCTGTCTCTCTCTCCCTGTCTCTCTCTCCCTGTCTCTCTCTCCCTGTCTCTCTCTCCCTGTCTCTCTCTCCCTGTCTCTCTCTCCCTGTCTCTGTCTCCCTGTCTCTCTCTCCTGTCTCTCTCTCCCTGTCTCTCTCTCCCTGTCTCTCTCTCCCTGTCTCTCTCTCCCTGTCTCTCTCTCCCTGTCTCTCTCTACATCCTCTCTCCCTGTCTCCCTGTCTCTCTCCCTGTCTCTCTCTCCCTGTCTCTCTCTACATCCTCTCTCCCTGTCTCCCTGTCTCTCTCCCTGTCTCTCTCTCCCTGTCTCTCTCCCTGTCTCTCTCTCCCTGTCTCTCTCTCCCTGTCTCTCTCTCCCTGTCTCTCTCTCCCTGTCTCTCTCCCTGACTCTCTCCCTGTCTCCCTGTCTCTCTCCCTGTCTCCCTGTCTCTCTCTCCCTGTCTCCCTGTCTCTCTCCCTGTCTCCCTGTCTCCCTGTCTCTCTCCCTGTCTCCCTGTCTCTCTCCCAGTCTCCCTGTCTCTCTCTCCCTGTCTCTCTCCCTGTCTCTCTCTCCCTGTCTCTCTCTCCCTGTCTCTCTCTCCCTGTCTCTCTCTCTCTCCCTGTCTCTCTCTCCCTGTCTCTCTCTCCCTGTCTCTCTCTCCCTGTCTCTCTCTCCCTGTCTCTCTCTCCCTGTCTCTCTCTCCCTGTCTCTCTCTCCCTGTCTCTCTCTCCTGTCTCTCTCTCCCTGTCTCTCTCTCCCTGTCTCTCTCTCCCTGTCTCTCTCTCCCTGTCTCTCTCTCCCTGTCTCTCTCTCCCTGTCTCTCTCTCCCTGTCTCTCTCTCCCTGTCTCTCTCTACATCCTCTCTCCCTGTCTCTCTCTCCCTGTCTCTCTCTCCCTGTCTCTCTCTCCCTGTCTCTCTCTCCCTGTCTCTCTCTCCCTGTCTCTCTCTCCCTGTCTCTCTCTCCCTGTCTCTCTCTCCCTGTCTCTCTCTCCCTGTCTCTCTCTCCCTGTCTCTCTCTCCCTGTCTCTCTCTCCCTGTCTCTCTCTCCCTGTCTCTCTCTCCCTGTCTCTCTCTCCCTGTCTCTCTCTCCCTGTCTCTCTCTCATCCTCTCTCCCTGTCTCCTCTCCCTGTCTCTCTCTCCCTGTCTCTCTCTCCCTGTCTCTCTCTCCCTGTCTCTCTCTCCCTGTCTCTCTCTCCCTGTCTCTCTCTCCCTGTCTCTCTCTCCCTGTCTCTCTCTCCCTGTCTCTCTCTCCCTGTCTCTCTCTCCCTGTCTCTGTCTCCCTGTCTCTCTCTCCCTGTCTCTCTCTCCCTGTCTCTCTCTCCCTGTCTCTCTCTCCCTGTCTCTCTCTCCCTGTCTCTCTCTCCCTGTCTCTCTCTACATCCTCTCTCCCTGTCTCCCTGTCTCTCTCCCTGTCTCTCTCTCCCTGTCTCTCTCTACATCCTCTCTCCCTGTCTCCCTGTCTCTCTCCCTGTCTCTCTCTCCCTGTCTCTCTCCCTGTCTCTCTCTCCCTGTCTCTCTCTCCCTGTCTCTCTCTCCCTGTCTCTCTCTCCCTGTCTCTCTCCCTGACTCTCTCCCTGTCTCCCTGTCTCTCTCCCTGTCTCCCTGTCTCTCTCTCCCTGTCTCCCTGTCTCTCTCCCTGTCTCCCTGTCTCCCTGTCTCTCTCCCTGTCTCCCTGTCTCTCTCCCAGTCTCCCTGTCTCTCTCTCCCTGTCTCTCTCCCTGTCTCTCTCCCTGTCTCCCTGTCTCTCTCCCAGTTTCCCAGTCTCTCTCTCTCCCTGTCTCTCTCCCTGTCTCCCTGTCTCTCTCCCAGTTTCCCAGTCTCTCTCTCCCTGACTCTCTCCCTTTCTCCCTGTCTCTCTCCCTGTCTCCCTGTCTCTCTCTCCCTGTCTCCCTGTCTCTCTCCCTGTCTCCCTGTCTCCCTGTCTCTCTCCCTCTCCCAGTCTCTCTCTCCCAGTCTCCCAGTCTCTCTCTCCCTGTCTCTCTCCCTGTCTCTCTCCCAGTCTCCCTGTCTCTCTCTCCCTGTCTCTCCCCTGTCTCTCTCCCTGTCTCCCTGTCTCTCTCTCCCTGTCTCTCTCCCTGTCTCTCTCCCTGTCTCCCTGTCTCCCTGTCTCTCTCCCTGTCTCCCTGTCTCTCTCCCAGTCTCCCAGTCTCTCTCTCCCTGACTCTCTCCCTGTCTCTCCCCTGTCTCCCTGTCTCCCTGTCTCTCTCCCAGTCTCCCAGTCTCTCTCTCCCAGTCTCCCAGTCTCTCTCTCCCTGTCTCTCTCCCTGTCTCTCTCCCAGTCTCCCTGTCTCTCTCTCCCTGTCTCTCTCCCTGTCTCTCTCCCTGTCTCCCTGTCTCTCTCTCCCTGTCTCTCTCCCTGTCTCTCTCCCTGTCTCCCTGTCTCCCTGTCTCTCTCCCTGTCTCCCTGTCTCTCTCCCAGTTTCCCAGTCTCTCTCTCTCCCTGTCTCTCTCCCTGTCTCCCTGTCTCTCTCCCTGTCTCCCTGTCTCTCTCTCCCTGTCTCCCTGTCTGTCTCCCTGTCTCTCTCCCAGTCTCCCTGTCTCTCTCCCAGTCTCCCAGTCTCTCTCTCCCAGTTTCCCAGTCTCTCTCTCTCCCTGTCTCTCTCCTTGTCTCCCTGTCTCTCTCCCAGTTTCCCAGTCTCTCTCTCCCTGTCTCTCTCCCTGTCTCCCTGTCTCTCTTCCAGTCTCCCTGTCTCTCTCCCAGTCTCCCAGTCTCTCTCTCCCAGTCTCCCAGTCTCTCTCTCCCTGTCTCTCTCCCTGTCTCTCTCCCTGTCTCCCTGTCTCTCTCCCTGTCTCTCTGTCTCTCTCTCCCTGTCTCCCTGTCTATATCCCTCTCTTTGTCTAGCTTTGCCATTCTCTCTCCGCCTCCCTCTCTGGCCATCACTCCTCCCCAACTTAGTTCACTGCTTCATCTGTCAAAACGCAGTTTTCTGACCGCTTGGTATTCTCAACGGCCGCCTTCTGCTCCTTGAGATCCCTCTGCCATGCGTTTGAACTTTGGAGTGAAATAAGAGCCTCTTCATCAATCGCTACCCGCCCTTTCTTAGATATCCACCACACCTTGTTCTTTATCAAGTTCCCTTTCCTCTCTCTGTGCGATTTTTCCGCCAACATTTTCCGCTCCTTGAGATGAAGTCAGCCAGGCTTTCAGTTGAACAAGCATTGAAATTTTTTAAGCGAAGACGCCCCCTGTTCTCAAGCCCGGCACTCAGTTCCGCTCTCTGCCTCATCCATCATCTCCATCAATATGAGCTCCCAATCACCTCTCCCAGGCCGGGGCCAAACAGCAACCTGCCGTAGAAACTGCTGGATTTTTTCTTTCCAGTCCCAGAATAACACGGGACGCCCGGCTTTGGCTTATGGACACAGGTGGCCAGTTCACAGGTCCTGGGAATGGCAGAGTGCTTGCGGGTAGCCCTGAGCTGCTCCGCTGGGTGTTTTAGGAAGTTCTCAGCCTCAGATGAGCAGCCATATGCAATTTTTCAATGCATTTCCTATTGCTGCTCAAAATTCAATTATACAGTGGCTGGCAGAGCCGTGGCAAAAAATGTGCTCACCACTTCATCAACTGCGAAAGTGCCAAATTGATTACAGTAGGAAGCTTTCGAAGTGCAGGCATGGCTGCAATAAATTTTTTTAAATTCATTCATAAAACAATACTGAAATATTGAAACGCCTTGCTGTACGGGAGAGGCAGACAGACAGACAGACAGACAGACAGACAGACGGACAGACAGACAGACAGACAGACAGACAGACAGACAGACAGACAGACGGACAGACAGACAGACAGACAGACAGACAGACAGACAGACAGACAGACAGACAGACGGACAGACAGACAGACAGACAGACAGACAGACGGACAGACAGACAGACAGACAGACAGACAGACAGACAGACAGACAGACAGACAGACAGACAGACAGACAGACAGACAGACAGACAGACAGACAGACAGACAGACAGACAGACAGACAGACAGACAGACAGACAGACAGACAGACAGACAGACAGACAGACAGACAGACAGACAGACAGACAGACAGACAGACAGACAGACAGACAGACGGACAGACAGACTTAAACAGAGCTGCAGTCCAGTCCCAACCAATCACATGCTCGATTTGCCAGACCGGGTCGCCATGTCCACCACGGCCTCCGCCCCGGTGTCGCTGATGACGCGCTACCCGCACCTGATGCAGCTGTACGGCAGGTTCATCCCGAACTTCCTCCTATTCGACCGGGTGGTGACCCCGCTGTGGTACATCCTCGGCTTGTTCGGCAACAGCCTCAGCGCGTACGTCTGGCTGAACCCGGAAGTTCGGCGCAACAACTCCTCGGCGGTGTACCTGGCTGCCCTGTCGATCTGGGATCTAGTGTTCCTGGTGCTGCACACGTTTCAAGAGCTGCGCGAAGCGTGGAACATCGCCATGGAGAATGTGATCATGTGCATGGTGCTGCCTGTGGTGCTGCTCACCGCCCAGTACCTGTCGCCGATCCTCGTGCTGGGCTTCACCGTGGAGCGCTGGATCTCGATTTGCTTTCCATTCAAGCGCGAGTCGCTGTGCAGCACCCGCCGCGCCTACACCGTCATCGGCTTCATGACCGCCGGCGTGATCGTGTGGAACTTGGCCCAGCTCAACTTCAAGGAGTTCGAGCATGGCGCATGCGTGGTGCGCAGCGAAGGCTGGCTCTGGCTGGTGTACACCCTCACTACCGAGATTGTCATCAGCGGCCTCGTGCCCGTGACCGCTCTGGTCTTCAACCTGCTGGTGATTCACGAGATGTACAAGATCGCAGTGAACCGGGGCAGCAACCGGCAGAACCAGTGCGAAGGCGGCCCCGGAGGCGGCAGCGGAGAGGACAGCGGCGGCGGCGAGGGCCGGTTCATGTCCAGCACGATCATGCTGCTCAGCGTGTCCTTCTTCGTCATCCTGACCTCTCTGCCGGCCGGCCTGGTCTACGGCCTGCAGACCTTCGCCGGCTACGGCAGCCAGAACCTCACGGACGCTGAGGTGCTGCTGGACCCCGCCTGGAGGCGCCACTTCGCCATGGCGCGGGTGAAGAAAGTGATTGACGAGATTTCCATCTCGCATTACTCGCTGAACTTTCTGATCTACCTGGCCACAGGGGCGCAGTACAGGCGGCAGGTGGCGCTGCTGTTCGCCAGGACCCGGGGTTCCGTCGTCGGCGGCTGCAGTGGCTGCGGCAGCGCCGCCGCCTCCTCCGCCGCGGCTGGGGCCGGATCCGCCAGCGGCGACGCGATGCTGAGAAACGACAATGGGAAACGGCGGCGTACTGAGGATTTCTACCTGAGCAACAGCCGAACCAACAGGGCCACTCGGCGAGGCGGCGGCAGCAGCGGCAATGACGGAGGCGACACCTGCGCAGCAAATCGAGCGGTTGGAATGTCGGAGGGCGAGGAAAACGGGAAAGCCGTGGAAAAACCGCTTCTGGCTACTTATATTTGAATTGAACAGAAAAACAGTTCGCAAATATTGAAAACTCGATCAATGCGTGGATTTTTGAGTTCATGTATTTTCATTGCTATTTTATTTAATTTTCAATTTGAATAATGCTTCGTAGGTGGGTCACTGCTACCCTTCAGGTCCTCAGATTTGGATCGATCGGCGCTACCCTTCAGGTCCCTCAGATGTAGACCGCCGCTACCCTTCAGGTCCCTCAGATATGGATCGACGCTACCCTTCAGGTCCCTCAGATATGGATCGACGCTACCCTTCAGGTCCCTCAGATATGAATCGACGCTACCCTTCAGGTCCCTCAGATATGGATCGACGCTACCCTTCAGGTCCCTCAGATATGAATCGACGCTACCCTCCAGGTCCTCAGATATGGATCGACGCTACCCTTCAGGTCCCTCAGATATGAATCGACGCTACCCTTCAGGTCCGTCAGATATGGATCGACGCTACCCTTCTGGTCCGTCAGTGGTTTAACGGAACCGGAACCTGGTAGCATTAATTAATCTGAGGTTTTTAGGACTTTCAGGTTATTTCTGTTTCTGGCTGCTTAGTACTCGTAGTTTTGAGGCTGCAAATAAAAAGTTCTAAAGGCAAGAAGTGTTTTATTTTTCAAAGCATTAATCCAATGAAATCTAGAAAATACATGTATTACCCCAGCGCATGATATTTCGCATAAACTGCCACAGCACACAACTGCATATCGATATGAATACATGGCCATATATCCATTCAATTATGTAAATCCAATCCACTTTAACCTAATTATTGTGAAATACTAAAATTCCTCCAAGCATCGTGTAAAGTGCATGCACTCTCCAGTTCTTAAAGTGCATAGAAAATACGTGTTTCAATGTGTTATACTATTTTAAACTATATGACTGTCCAGTCCTATAAAGTAAATATTGTTGTGCAATCTTCCATGGAAAAAGTAAATATAATTAAATACATTATAACTGAGTGAATATATATATCAGTTCTGTGAAATCAGAAACTGTCACTTTAGTTAAATTTGGGGCGAGGGTGTCAGGGGACAGGTGACAGAGAACAGGGGACAAGGGAAGGGGACAGGGGACAGGGGACAGGGGACAGGGGACAGGGGACAGGGACAAGGGACAGGGGACAGGGACAAGGGACAGGGGACAGGGGACAGGGGACAGGGGACAGGGACAAGGGACAGGGGACAGGGGACAGGGGACAGGGGACAGGGGACAGGGACAAGGGACAGGGGACAGGGACAAGGGACAGGGGACAGGGACAGGGGACAGGGACAGGGACAGGGACAGAGGACAGGGGACAGGGGACAGGGGACAGGGGACAGGGGACAGGGGACAGGAGACAGGGGACAGGGACAGGGGACAGGGGACAGGGGACAGGGGACAGGGACAGGGGACAGGGGACAGGGGACAGGGGACAGGGATAGGGCCAGAGGACAGGGACAGGGACAGGGGACAGGGGACAGGGGACAGGGGACAGGGGACAGGGACAGGGGACAGGGGACAGGGGACAGGGGACAGGGGACAGGGGACAGGGGAACCGAATGACTCACCAACAAGATGTCCCAAATGTAGCTGCAGAGACGCGCACAGAAGAAGGATAGATACACAGATATTAGTTTGCAAATGCAAATTTCTCACAGTACGAGACATGCAGCATGTAACAATATGCATTCCACGCAGCCCTGTCACTTTCATCTCAAGCGCACAACGCAATGAGAGAGAATATAAGAAATCCCACCCACGCACCCCCTCTATCACAAAATTATTCCCGGAAACCCCCACAGCTTCAGTGTTGCGGAACGATTGCGCGCTCGATTTGTCACTTTAGCTTCCTAATTTAGCTTCCTTATCTAATAACAGTATATGGTCTTGATCCATCTAATTACGGCTAATGTGTATGGTGCATGCTTTAATATGAAATGTTTATCTTTTCTTAGTGTAGCTATCCTTTTAGGGGAAAGATCAACTCGTTAAACAACCTAGAACAAAGAGCCTATAACTATTTCGATTGAATAATTGCAAGCAAGCAAATGGGAGATTATGTTCAAAGGAGTTCGAGTTCCATTTGTGTCGCCAGAAAACTGGCTGTTGCGGCACTCTCCAGACTCCAGCATCCTGTTTGACATCTCTCAGTCTCAGTCAGTGAATCGTGCCAAGCTGGAGAGTATTTCGAAAAGTGCTAGCATTTGTTTTGATTTAACACTGACTGATTCTATGTATCAAGAAAATATATTGAACACCTGACGAACCTCGTAAAGGTAAGGCCAATGGAAAAAGGCCTGTAGATCGAACTATAGATAAGATTCCCGGGAAATTTCAATCCAAAACGTATAAGTAGTCAACAGTGCTCCCCATTAGCCTAAGCGATTGTGGTGTAACGGTTAGCATGGATGCCTTCCAAGCATTCGACCCGGGTTCGACTCCCGGCAATCGCAACTTTTTACACTTCTATGAAACTCTGAAACTGAACAGAAATTTTTTTTTAATTCCTTAAATTATGCAGCATATTGTTATAGAAATTATATTTAAGCCTTTATACACCAGATTCAACGTAATTCTATTTTGGATATGGAAATTGCATCATATAGTTAGAAGTTATTTACACAACACAACATATCGGCAAATTTGTTCTTGTATCAGAGAAAATTTAAATTATTATATTTAATATTACACTATTACAACTGTATATTTCTGGTCATGCTAATTTATAAATTCTCAATTTGCTCAAATAATTAGATAATTACGTTTACAATGTAATAAGCTGCATAAGTTATAAATTGTGATTGTTTAAAAAAAACTACAATTACAATAATTGAG
The DNA here is from genome assembly GCA_002269645.1 of Macrostomum lignano. Lineage (NCBI taxonomy): Eukaryota > Metazoa > Platyhelminthes > Macrostomidae > Macrostomum > Macrostomum lignano. Next base: position 13,518 of record NIVC01003726.1, read on the forward strand.
ATATGAGGCAGGGACAACTAAAACCCTCGGGACGCGAAACGAGCCAATTCATGGCAAAAAATCTGAGGGGCTCGCTCAAAAGTATTGTTCTATGGCTTTTTCAAGTCCTCTCTGCTATCAAGCAAATTAAAATTGCATTGCATTGCATTAATTAAAATTAAAATTGCCAGCAGTGAAGCTAAGCTGAACTAAATCAAGAGAAGCATTTTTTATTCACTTGATGAAATGCCAAGAAAGTGCAGCGTATTTCCGTGCTCGTCAAATTACAACTCTGAAGCCGTTCGAACACGGACATTTGCGTTTCCCAGAGATCCACAGGAGCGAGAGCGATGGAGAAAGGCGCTGCCAAATATTTTCCAGGTAAGAAACCAGATCATTTGCTGTCATTACTGCTGCATAATTCCGCTTCAATTCTGCATGCCAGTCTCGTCCAAACAACTTGAAACCCAAAATTTATTATTTTAGAGAGTGACTGACAATATGGGCGTGTGCGTAAAGCATTGGCCAAGCGATGCTCCAATGGTCAAGAAAAACTCTACCGAAAGGCCAATTAATCCTTCTGTTTTTAATGGAGTTCCTAGCTCGTGTTTTGTTCAGAACCAAGGTACGTAACTTAAAGATTGCTCAACACTTAGCGTCTATATCGATTTTGCCGCTCACAATTATCTTACTTTTATTTTTACTCTTATTTTAGACCAGGACCGACAGGCCGAAAAGCGCGGTGTTCTTTCTGACGCGAGGTGCGGCGACATCGATGAGATGGACGCTTTTCAGCTGCTTGATTTTTTGCCGGCATGGGAAAGTTTTCGAGCTGAGGTGAAAAATTCGGATGTCGTATCTCGACATGCACTGAACACAGCTATTCTGAACGAAGACGTTTACTTGTTTACGTTAGATAAAGATGGAGACCTGTCTGTTCGAATTTTTGTCTCACCCAACTTTCTGATTCGTGCATTCAAACTGCATACACCGACTTCGGTTCGAGACTTGTTGGGATTTCAACCGACACTCAAGCGCTGGATGCTGTTGTCGTGCGGTGCAAAAATTCCGACGCCAATCCCCAACGTGAAGTCGAAGCGTTTGTTAGTAGAATCAGTGATGATATAGATTCTGACTCTGATTTGGATCCGTCGCTTCAGTTTTTGATTCGACAACTTAGCCTTACATTAGTAAATCGGAACAATCGCCGCTATGACATTTCACTAGTGCGACAGTCAGCATTGCTCTACTTGATCAGTAGTTCGGCTTAATCTTACCTACGGAAGCTATTGCCATTGCCTCATCCCCGAACGCTGCAGCTGCAACTAGCAGGTACAGGAGAAGTTGGCACAGAAACCGACGCAGCCGATGTGATCCAGTCAGTTTTTGCCAGTCTATCAGGAGCTCAGCGAAACTGCGTAATTATGTTTGACGAAATGTACATACAACCGTCCGTTCGATATCGATGCCGTCACCTTCTGGGTCGAGCCGTCGACGATCCGGACCAGGTTCCTTTATGTACGAGCTACTGACTGTTTGTGTCGTCTTGTCCTTGGAGTTCCGTATTTGCTTCTATCTCCTTGCCGTTGGAGTTTTTTTGTTGATATGGCGGTTACTTTATTTTAGATACATTGTAATTATATCACTGGTTCCTATTCTTTAAATTAAATACTCGACATTGCCTCGCTTTACTATACCTTTTCCACTCCAAGTCCGTCACAAGCAACTTCAAATCCGCCGCAGATAGCAGAAAGGCATACATTCAGCTCGCAAGCCGAGCGCCAACTTAACAGTCTATGGTTAAAGCTCAGATCAATTCTGTCAAAAGTAATTTCAAATCTGTCCACTGAACAGATAACGAAACAAAGGTTTATTTTGAACAGTGCTCTCAAATTAAAGCAGCAAATTCTGTAATTCACTATGCTAACATGTCTGCTACAGTCAATCAGTTGCATAGATATTTCAAACAAAAATATCGCGACGATCCAAGCAGGCCTGTCCGTAACTCAACGTGTGCAGGTGCCATCGTGGGCAGTGGTCATGTGTCAGATGAGGCATGCTGGCATGCAATTCGCGAATCAGAATGCTGCCTGTCTATTAAGCATATTCTTGCATAGGGCATGGGTGGGTAAGGCAAGAAAAAATTGTTGTGAACTCGCGTTGCTGTCAACATATATATCTCTGACAGATTTGAACTTACTTGTGACAGAATTTATATATAAGATTGCCATAGACGAATAAGTTTCACTGTTAAAATCTGGGTCTGTCTATAAAGAAGTTTTCTAGTCTTCACTGCTTTGGTTCCAACTCCCTATCTGTTCAGTGGACAGATTTGAAGTTACTTTGACAGAATTGATCTGAGCTTTAACCATAGACTATTAAGTTGGCGCTCGGCTTGCGAGCTGAATGTATGCCTTTCTGCTATCTACGGCAGATTTGAAGTTACTTGTGACAGAATTGGAGTGGAAAAGGTATAGTTAATCTAACCGTTAATGCCTGATAGCAGAGAAGACCCGAAAAAGCCATAGAACAACACTTTCAAGCGAGCCCCTCAGATTTTTTGCCATGAATTGGCTCGTTTCGCGTCCCGAGGGTTTTAGTTGTCCCTGATATGAGGAAATATAAATATCTCAAATAAAAATAAATATCTGATTAAAAGGGCTTGTTAAAGCTGCGCTGATGAATGCAAAAAATTAAGATAGTAGTAAAAAATTCTTCCTGATGAAATAATTGGTCGGGTGAATTTTCCAATTATCTGTGCACATCAGTGATAACGCACGCTCCACTTGCGCTACTAACAGTAGGCAGTTAAGTAAGCGAAAAAATACTTCGGTGAGAAATAGCTCAGATCATGCGAAAAGCTGGGAAAAATCCAACCCCACCAAAAAAGCATGGATAATTAAATTAGAGGGACGATATAATAAAAAAAGTAAAGTTATTTTCACTGTAGGCCAGTTTTCGCTGCAAAAAACTCATAAAGTAATTTTTCTGTTTTATGGCTACGATCTAAATTAACAAATGTCTCACTTTTACTTCCTCCGAATTTCAAATCGAGAAATTAATGAGTTATTTTGCCCACGATTAATTTTCCATTTCGATAATCTTAAAAAAGCTTCTATATTTTATTAAAGACCAAACTTACCAAAAACACAGGCTTTTTCATACTTTGAAGTATGGTGTTACCATAGACAGGACTTAGTCGACAGAGAGTGGTACATGCCTGACGATTAGGAAGTCAAAGGGTCAAGCTGTGCACCCTGTGTGAGCGTGTGTATGAGTGCGTGCCGCGTATGTGCTCAAGAGCCAGCGTGCTGTGGGATCGGGACCATGTCGCCGAAGGCGTTGCGCCAGGGTGAGCACAGCCTTGAGAATATGAATTTTGCATATGCATATGAAAACTGGGCCTTTGGTGCAAATTAGCGCTCGTTAGTTGACGCGCCGCGCTGTCGCGGTCTGAACTCGGCGCCTGTTGAACTCGTGCGCGTGCAGCAACTCCGAGTCGTAGTAGGCGGCCTTCAATTCGCGTATCTTCGATTCGATTTTCTCCTCCCATTCGGCCTCGCTGGCTACGTATTGCTGCTCAGGATCGGCCAGGTCGCGTTTGAAAGCGTCGCGGATTAGCAGGGCGGCCGGGGTGGCGGCTACGGCGGATGCGGTGGCGGCTTCGCTTTGATCTGCCAGCCCGCCACCGCCGACGCTGATGAGGCCGCCATCCTTGGCCCGCTTGTTGCGCCAGGCCTGCCAGATTCCGATCCGGCCGTCCCAGCTGGCCGTCACGTACTGCGGGCGGTTTTTTATGCATTAATTTATGTCTACTTTCGATACATATCGGTAATTTGTAACTAGTATTATTGGCGGCTTGTGAAATGCAGCTGTTCAGCATTTTAGCAGCTATCGTTCAGGAATGTACTTCTCATTTAATTCTTGACGTTCCATGTATTCCGTTCATGGACTACTAATTTCGGTTTGAGCTCGAACCCTGGACCCTTGGCACACGTGTGCGACGCGACGTACCGCTCTGCTACGGAGATGACTTTAAATGGCTGATTTCTGATTATCAGAATGCAGTAAAATGAATTCTATATCTATGGTGCAACAAAATTATAAATACAATCTGTGTTTAGACGAAATACCATGATTGGTAGAACAGGTGTTTAAAAATCAACAAAAACTTTGTCTAGATCGAGAAAAAATGCCTACCCTGATCGAGTAAACTATTGTGTTCGAAAATTCAAAAGGATTTGAGAGAATCAAGTCCAACACTACCTGGCTACCTTTGCATTACTTAATTTATTAAAAAAACAACTGAACTAGAGTGGACATGGCTACGTACATCTATTAAAATTATGACTGCATTTACCACATCGTAAATATCTTGCAGCGCTGCTTGCAAGCCAATCTGAATAGAATGATTCCGGAGATAAACCATGATAGTCAGTCATGTAAATGTCAATATACAGAGCCAAAACTGCCGAAATCGAAGGGTTCAACGTAGCTGAGTGGATCATAGGGTTTCATTAGCGTTTGGAAGGTACGTGGGTTCGAATCCACCATGGTGAAAATCCCCATTATGGCCATTAGGAATGGTGGCAACCCCAGGAATGATGGCAACCCCCACCAGGAATGGTGGCAACCCCCACCAGGAATGGTGGCAACCCCAGGAATGATGGCAACCCCCACCAGGAATGGTGGCAACCCCCATCAAGAATGGTGGCAACCCCATCAGGAATGGTGGCAACCCCATCTGGAATGATGGCAACCCCCAGCAGGAATGATGGCAACCCCCATCTGGAATTGTGGCAACCTCCATTTGGAATGGTGGAAAAACAAAAATTATTGAAAATTCAGAGAGTGCCATATTAAAATTAGATTTCCCAACAGCTTAAAATTTGAAAATTGGAACGGAACTCACATGCCGATTGTCGGGAATGTGGATGATCGATCGGATTGAATCGAAATGGCCGTCGTTCTTCTGTACCAGGTCGAAATTATCCGGCTCGAAAACCCTGGTGAAACGGGTAATGCTTGTTGAAAATTTTTTTATTTAAAAAGACAAGGGACAACATTTCTCTATCATAACAGAGTAAAGTCTAAACTTCTCTCATACTCAAATTAAAGTGCAGTCTAAGACTTTTAAATTATAAACACCAAAGTTTAAACGAATTCTCTAAAAATACAATGTAATAACGCGCCCCAACCCCAATCATTCTAAAATTCAATGTACACACGCGCCCCAACCCCAATCATTCTAAAATTCAATGTACACACGCGCCCCAACCCCAATCATTCTAAAATTCAATGTACACACGCGCCCCAACCCCAATCATTCTAAAATTCAATGTACACACGCGCTTCAACCCCAATCTTTCATTAGGACTATGTACACACGCTCCCCATTTTTTTATTAGAGGCAGGGGGGTTGTGTGCACCCTTGCGCACTTTAAGCGACATAGGCACACAACCGGCGAGAGGCATTACTGCCCATTCCGCCAACTTCCCCTGAGCAGGCACACAAGCGCGCGGATACGTACGCAGGCACACACTCACACAGGAGTGTACAGCGGCCCTAACTTTATTTTATCGTTAGGCATGTACACTTCACTGCGCCTTGGGGGGGTAGGCTCTCAAGGCCGTTAATTGAACGAGCAGAGCCAAGCCGAGATTCCAATTCAGCCCCAAATTAATGTGACTGCACTTGGAATCGAGCCTGGGCCGCTGGCACACCAGAGCCTGCGCTAGACCGCTGGGCTACGGCCCCCCCCCCCACACGCGCCCCAACTCCAATCCTTCATTAGGACAATGTACACACGCGCCCCAACCCCAATCATTCATTAGGACAATGTACACACGCGCCCCAACCCCTATCATTCAATAGGACAATGTACGCACGCACCCCAACTCCAATCATTCATTAGGACAATGTACGCACGCACCCCAACTCCAATCATTCAATATGACAATGTACACACGCGCCCAACCCCAATCATTCAATAGGACAATGTACGCACGCACCCCAAACCGTTGTAGGAGACTTACTTCAGCGAATTTTCAACCGCCACGACAAGCGCATTGCTGACGCTGTCAATGCAGACACACTGCACCGGACCCCCAGCGTTTAAGGACAAAATGCAGTCGTTCACGCCGCCGGAATCCTTAAAAATGAATTGATTTGCATTCTAGCCTACTTTCAGTATCGAAAACTGCATGTTTGCTACTTATTTAATATTCTCAGAAAATAGTCGAAAGTCAAAGTGCTGAAAAAATGAAACAATAACATGAAATAATAAAAGCAAAAATAATGACTACGAGCTCAAATTTAAGGCTTGAGAAAGCTTAAATGAGAGTGCTCATCAACAAATGTAACATGAAGCATGAAGCACCTAGGAACTACATATAAGTGTTCTGATTAAATACGTTTGTGATACACGACGTGCGATGATAAAACAACGCTTGCCTCCAATGTCGAATCGTCGGAAAGTCTCTGTTTTTATATAAATTGAGCCAGTTATTGATTTAATATTTATTATTTACTACTAACAAAAAGTAGCTGAAAAATCCTCACCCAGAGCTTGATCGACCGATCCTCCGACGCGGTCACCCAGCAGTTCTTCTTGGCCCACCATTTAACACAGTTGACATCCGCTGTGTGACCCTGCAGAGTTCCGAGGAGCACCAACTGGGAGCCGACCGGGCTGAAGCGACGGATGTACACCAGATTGTCGGCACTGCTCAGCGCCAACTCGTTTCTAGAAAAAAATCGGGAACTTAGATTAAATTCTGGCAAAGTGTACATGCAAACTTGTCCACCTCACTCCGAGAACCATAAGCTACAGCGATGGCTCTGTACGCAAGAGACGACCCCATCCATAGGCTAGCAATGTACACACGCGACACCCACCTTACTCCGAGAACCATAGACTACTACAGCGATGGCTCTGTACGCAAGAGACCACCCCCATCCATAGGCTAGCAATGTTCGCACGCGACAGCCACCTCACTGCGAGAACTATGAACTACAAACCGTACACTAAAAACAGTCAGCTAACCTTTCCGGAGAGTAGCACATGTCCAAGATGGCATCATCCGCCGCCAACTCTCGCTCCTCCCACAGCTTCGAATCCACGTTTCGAAAGACGTCTACCAGGCTTAAAAAAGTGTTTAAACGAAGTAAGTATAGATAATTTTTTAAAGATTCGAATGCTAAAAATTACTGAATATCAGCATCATATACTTACTCTCCAGTCTCCAGATTCCAAATGCAGATCCTCTGATCCCAGCCGGATGTGACCAGATATAGACAGGAATTTTCGTCCCGCTTAGGGATGATGGCGAAACATGTGACTACTCCGTTGTGCTCGACCAGCACGTGGCGACACTTGTAGCCGGCCACTCGCTTCGTCACCTGGTCGTCCATCTGAGAAAATGAAATGAAGCTCAAAGTAAAACTCAAAACCAAACCGACTGCATCCAACAAAAAGAAAATGTTTTCTTTTTGCTTGTCAAATTTTTAGTGCCATAATTTGGCAATTCAGCTCACCTCGCTTGTCGATTCAATGGAGGCCGCGTCGCTATTCGAACTGTCTTTGTAGCTGGCCTCCTCGGGCGCCATGCTCACAAGCACGCCGAATGCTTTCTCGTCGAATCCAATCACGTCTGGAAAAATTTTAAAGATTGAAATATCGTCTCTGAATATTTTAGCGGGCCTTGGTGATGTCTTCAGTCAGGAAAAATTTCTTTGCCCGCCATGCAAATTTTTCGTGTCACATTCGATAATTTCTACTTGTCAGTAGACGAACCCGAAATTAATTAGTGTGAAAAAATTTTAAAAGCACTCTGAAACTCACAGACATTGGAGTCTTCGCATGCCGCTACCAGGACGTCGAGTTCTTCAACAAATTCGAGCTTTCGAAAGCCCATGGAGTGAACATTTTTCTTCTTCTCCTAGAGGGAATGAGGAATTTCAAAATCTACAGCTACCCAATCTGATCTACAGCTACCCAATCTGATCTACAGCTACCCAAGACATCTACAGCTACCCAATCTGATCTACAGCTACCCAATCTGGTCTATAGCTACCCAATCTGATCTACAGCTACCCAATCTGGTCTACAGCTACCCAATCTGATCTACAGCTACCCAATCTGATCTACAGCTACCCAAGACATCTACAGCTACCCAATCTGATCTACAGCTACCCAATCTGGTCTATAGCTACCCAACCTGATCTACCGCTACCCAATCTGATCTACAGCTACCCAACCAGATCTACAGCTACCCAATCTGATCTACAGCTACCCAATCTGATCTACAGCTACCCAAGACATCTACAGCTACCCAATCTGATCTACAGCTACCCAATCTGGTCTATAGCTACCCAATCTGATCTACAGCTACCCAATCTGGTCTACAGCTACCCAATCTGATCTACAGCTACCCAAGACATCTACAGCTACCCAATCTGATCTACAGCTACCCAAGACATCTACAGCTACCCAATCTGATCTACAGCTACCCAATCTGGTCTATAGCTACCCAACCTGATCTACCGCTACCCAATCTGATCTACAGCTACCCAACCAGATCTACAGCTACCCAATCTGATCTACAGCTACCCAATCTGATCTACAGCTACCCAAGACATCTGCAGCTACCCAATCTGATCTACAGCTACCCAATCTGATCTACAGCTACCCAATCTGGTCTACAGCTACCCAACCTGATCTACCGCTACCCAATCTGATCTACAGCTACCCAATCTGATCTACAGCTACCCAATACAAACTACAGCTACCCAATACAATCTACAGCCACCCAAGACAATCTACTACAGCTACCCAATACAAACTACAGCTACCCAATACAATCTACAGCTACCCAATACAATCTACAGCTACCCAATACAATCTACAGCTACCCAATACAATCTACAGCTACCCAATACAATCTACAGCTACCCAATACAAACTACAGCTACCCAATACAAACTACAGCTACCCAATACAATCTACAGCTACCCAATACAATCTACAGCTACCCAATACAATCTACAGCTACCCAATACAATCTACAGCTACCCAAGACAATCTACAGCTACCCAATACAATCTACAGCTGCCCAATACAGTCTACAGCTACCCAATACAATCTACAGCTACCCAATACAATCTACAGCTACCCAATACAATCCAACCAGCTAGCTCAATCCAATCTAGTCACTGAATTTGCGTATCAAGTTGAAATTTTAAAGTGCAAGCAAACTTCTCTCCATCAGCTTCAATTGCCTTTTACTAAAGATTCAGTTTGACTCACCTGGCCATCCTTCTTTGCTCGCTTGCCTTCTCTCTTTTGTTCTTGAAGAAGTCTAAAAGTATTAAGCTTCATATAGTCGCAAGAAACTACTTGGAGTAGTGTTATAAAAGAGTTTTTACAAAATAATTTTTGTTCCAACTCACTGCTGAGGACTTTTCTTTAGCTGGGCCATTCGCCTGCGGGCAATCTTCTTTTGCAGCATCTTCTCCATCGATTCTGAAGCTCTTAAAGACTCCTTGCTGGAGAAGGAATTAGCGAATTTTGAGTAGCTTCATTCGCTGGTTGCAAAACAGCGTCATTTATTGTCTTAAGTTTTGAATTTAATAAATAGTTTGATATACTTTTCAAAATTTATTTTGTAGCAGATAAAGAAGTTTACATATTACTTTCCAGCATTTAAAGGTTCATTACAAGCAATTAAAACAAGGAAAGAATTAATTCAGGACAGAGAGTTTCAATCAAGAATAGTTTCTATAAAAATTGAACAGAGGTTATTTTTTAACAGCTCGAAATGTTGTGATTTTCACCCAACAAACGGCCGTGATTGTTAAATTATTTGTTTAAATGCACATTGCCGGATTTGTTTTCAAATTAGCAAACCTTTTTTTCTAGGAAAGAGAAAATCATTTTTTCTGTTGGGATAAAAATGCAGTTGAAAAAAATTTGAACTGAATTTATTGCAATTGAAAGAGCTCGTAGAATACTTAAAGGGTACACTACTAACTAGTAGGATTGTAAGTAGTACAGTCGTGCAAATTCTTTCTTTCGCGATGAATCACGGTTGGAAAAATTAAGCGGTCTATGATTCACTTCTTAAACAGACTAGCTTTTAGTTCGAGCTAATTTCAAACTTTACCGAGTCTGCATGGCAAGTCCAATTAATTTCGATTGCTGAGCAATCGCTGAGCTCCTTTTAAAAAACAGGTGCAAACAAGGAGATAAAAAACAATTGTATCTTTAGAAAATAACTTCAGCAAAGTATCATTGTGTGCAACAACCAATTTTCACGAGCAGTTCAGGAATTTATCATTTTAGAAAAAGTACGTGTGCTTACTGCTCATCTTTGTGTGCAATCGAAAGATCAATTAAATCAAAAAGAAGACTTCAATAAAACAATAAAGAAGTTTCCTCTCGAAATAAAAAAATGGTATGGAGCAGTAAAAAATCATCAGACCTCCGCGAACTGTTCGTACAAATCCTGCAGGAGTCCGCTAAAAACAATAAAATCAAGTTGAATAGAAATGGCAAACTGGCTAATGTGTGGACCTCGAAAATTTTTGTTCATAAATTTATCCTTTGGTAGATAGGCCGCGCATAAACATTAAGCTCACCCATCTCACGCCCCAGTCGGATAAGTACACACCGCCCACCTCACTCCCCCAGTCGGATAAGTGCACACCGCCCACCTCACTCCCCAGTCCTATAAGTGCACACCGCCCACCTCACTCCCCAGTTGGATAAGTACACACCCATCCACCTCACTCCCCCAGTTGGATAAGTACACACCCACCCACCCCACTCCCCCAGTCGGATAAGTACACACCGCCCACCTCACTCCCCAGTCCGATAAGCACACACTCCCTACACACCACCCAGCATACCTGAAAGCGAAGGCGTTGGTCTGTTTCCGCTCCCATTTGACAATGTCGCCCTGCTGATCAGTTGAGAAAATCAAAATCGGCGCTTTATTGGCTGAAAAATACAAAAAAATCAAGCAAAGATCAGTTTGTTGGAATCCATTGCTCTCTATCAATTACTCATATATCAAGTCAGAATTCTCACTATATGTCAGGCAGTCGATTGGGGTCTCGGTAAAGAAGGTTGTAACGCAACCGCTTTGGGAATATTTCCACACAACCAGATTTCGGCGATTAGTTGATCCTGAAACCAATCGGATAAAAATGGGCAAGTTTTTAGGCAAGGTTATACATTAGTGCGGAGAGAGACAGGGAGAGAGACAGGGAGAGAGACAGGGAGAGAGACTGGGAGAGAGACAGGAAGAGAGGCAGGGAGAGAGACTGGGAGAGAGACTGGGAGAGAGACAGGGAGAAAGAGAGGGAGAGAGACAGGGAGAGAGGCTGGGAGAGAGACAGGGAGAGAGACATGGAAAAAGAGAGGGAGAGAGACAGGGAGAGAGACAGGGAGAGAGACAGGGAGAGAGACAGGGAGAGAGACATGGAAAAAGAGAGGGAGAGAGACAGGGAGAGAGACAGGGAGAGAGACAGGGAGAGAGACAGGGAGAGAGACAGGGAGAGAGACAGGGAGAGAGACAGGGAGAGAGACGGGGAGAGAGACAGGAAGAGAGGCAGGGAGAGAGACGGGGAGAGAGACAGGGAGAGAGACAGGGAGAGAGACAGGGAGAGAGACAGGGAGGCAGGGAAAGAGGCAGGGAAAGAGGCAGGGAGAGAGGCAGATAGAGATTCGGGGCAGTCAGAGAAGCAGCTCACCGAACACCAGGTGCTGGTCAGCCGAGTAGGCCAGCAGCTGCAGTGTGTACTTCCTAGCTGTCTCAACTTCATCGTCTTCCTTGGCCAGAAAAGTATCGCAAAATTCGGACACATTCTCTCCGGATTTTGGCTCGTAAATAAAAGCAAAGTGGTAACCAGCCGCCACCCAGATTGTCTTGTTGCGGGCAATGAAACAGATGCCTGTAGTGCAGCGATTGGCAGCGTTTCATGATTTTGTATTTAATTTTTTAAAGTACGCATCCAACCACCCCACTCCCCCTATCAGATAAGTACGCACCCACCCACCCCACTCCCCAGCCAGATAAGTACGCACCCACCCACCCCACTCCCCTGCCAGATAAGTGCCCACCCGCCCACCTCACTGACCATAATCAAATAAGCAAACCATCTCACCAGTCACGGGGCTTGCAAAGTCGTCCAGCCTGTGCACCAGTTTGCCATCAGTTGTCCAAACTTTCACGCACTTGTCGAAGGCGCTAGTGATCAGCCAGCTGTTGTGCTCGGCGTCCTGCGCCACTATCAGATTGTTGAGGCCGGCCTCGTGCGCGCGGCGAACGCTGATGGGCGTCATCTCTCGGACCCCGTGATATCCGGACTCGTAGATAATCAATCGCTGATCAAATCCGCCGCTAAACACGCGCGAATCAAAATAGGCGAGGCATTTCACAATGTCCGTGTGCTCGGTCGCCTTGATGAAGTCGTGCGGATCGATGTAGTGTCGGCGCAACTTGTCTGTGGGGAGTTTGAGCACAGTTATCGAGATTTATTAGTTAGTCACACGCTCGCACAGGGGTTGACCCCAACTCTGACACCAACATTAGAAAGCCAGGACTCACATTTGTCCAGCTCGTAGAGATTGATGCCAGTGCTGGTGCCGCAGACCAGCTGGCTTTTTCTAATGTTCACCGCCATTGAGTAAATTGCCTCCTCTGTCTGCAGAAGAAAGTCGAACATTTTAAGTGCACTCTAGAGATAGAAAGATAATATAATAAAGAGCTTGAGCATACATGCACAATGTCCACCAGAGAGTTCCCAGACCAGAACATGATGACGCCATCCTGACCAGCTGTGATGAATGTTTTGATTTCTGGCCTAAAAGAGTGTTTTAAGATATTGTTAAGCAACATTAAAACTTTATGAATAAAAAATTCCAAAAATTGTGGTAAATACCTTACCAGTAAACAATACTTGTAACCCATCCTTGGTGCCCGGGGCTCAAGTGCTGAACAAACTTGCAGGGATCGGCTTCCCATACTTTCAATGTGCCATCTGTAAGTACCGAAATTTAGCACGCCTTTTGGAAATTTTTAAATAAATTTAGCTTTAGAAAAGCAAAAATTCAATTTATGTCATTCACGCTACATGTTGTATGCAATATTGAATAATGGACTATTTACATAACACAGAAACAATAATAGCAAAATTAAACAAAATTTGGCAATGGCCAGCTAGAAATATAAAAAGCTTACATATATAAGTAAGTCAAACGTGATACCATTTAGATATATTTTCGGAAGGCTGAACTGAAAAATAGAAGAACGAATTACCTTCGAAACCAAGAACTACTTCTCTTCTAGCTGGATTAAAACCTATCGCAGTAATATTTCGACTGTGAGTATCCTTAATTGTGTATGCATGTCTAACAGACATTGTGAAAAGTGGTATTTTTATCAAATAAAAATCCGGTTGAATTGTGTAAATTCCCTTACTTTTTGAATAACAAAATCAGCCCTTGTTTCTATTGTAAACTTAATAAGCATTTAAACAAAATCAAGCTGCATAAGCACAACAGTTTGAAAAATGAAAAAAGTGAGCAGTTTAAAAATAAAAAAAAGTTTCTTTCCCTCTGCGTTTTATGTTCAAAATCTTTAGTCAATTTATGAAGAGCCAACACATCCCCATGCCAACAAGAAGAGCAATCTTTCAATACTTGAAAGCCCTCCAAAAAACCTGTTTCCGTCGAATGCATGTGTCTCCTTGATACATTTTTGAGCCAGACGAGACATTAACTATCAAAAACTTTCGAATCATGTCTACTGCTCACCGAGACCCTTATCCTTATCCTCGGTATGAGAGTGACCAGACTCTTGCAGGATTGAAACCAACGGAGGTACGTTCGAAACAATGCAATTGTTTTTACTGCTAAGGGAAGCGGTTTACCTTTTATACATGTAGAATCTCTTCGATTCATTTAATTGTCTTACGACTATATGAGCTTTAACTGTCAAGTCTTGGCAACTATAGATCAGTGCACTCTAAAATCAATATTTATAAAGCATGATACTGATACCAATATCCACTATAATAAAAATTCAATGGAAGGACAAACTAGACAAGAAAATGTACTAAATCTTGCTAAATCTTAAATTTTAAGCTAAAATAAGAATTTTTCAGTGAAAATTTGGCTGATTTTATCATTCTTCATTTGCTCAATTCATACATTCAATAGACTTTTGCTACAGTCATTAAAAAGTATTTTCTAATAATTATTTTAGGTTTTCTATTTTTGATTATAATTTTTTTAGTATTTTAAATTTCAACAGAAATTAATTTTTTTTAAAAGACTGGCACAATTTTCAAATTTTTTCTTGGCAAAAATATCATAGCATAAACAATATTCGCTCATTTCACTGTCTCAACATGATTTCAAACTCAATCTCACAACCCAACAGAAAGCCACCTACTCAAAGCCAACTCATCTGGCGCAGCAAGATGACCCGTGGAGCCGCCTGAACCTCAGCCAGACCCTGACCAGCACCCGTCACCAGGCATTCTATTACGATCCGCAGGCGCCAAACGACAGTCTGGACTTTGTTCTCAAGACCGAGTACGATCAGCACAGGGATCTGTTCAAAGGCAAAAGCCAGGTTCTGCTGCAGACCGAGACCTGCTATGATGAGCACGGGTAAGGCATCTTTATTTTTTGACCAGATTTTTCGATTCGAATCTTTATTGCGCGAAAGGCCACAGAACTTACTGACAATGATATTTTTTTAAAAAGACAATCAGGAAGAAAGGAAGAGGATCCGTGAGTTGCTGACGCGGTGAAATATTTTTATTGCATTATTTACTCTTTCATTCATTTATGAAGCTACACAATTATTGTGTGAAAGCTGATTCCGTTGTACGAGCTTCCGATTATGATTTCTATCCGCTATCACTTTTTCTCTGTTAATTTCATGCGCTTTGCTATCTTGCTATCTATGTTGCACAACCCGATTTAGCTACTGAAAGTAATATTTGAGATTTTTGAGGCGATTACAGCGAAGAACAGATTACTTTTATTTTTCGTTTTTTTAATTACACAAAGGTTCCTTTTATGCTCCTTTATATTATTTTCAGTCGAGTGCTCAAGAACAGGATCCGCCAGGTGCAGCAGGTGCCACCCAAGCTGGGACACCCGCTGCGCCAGTGGCAGCAACCGCGGCGCGAAGACGTCAACAGCATCAAGAATGCCATCGGTGAGCATCTGTGGGCTGACTGGCCTAGAGAGAGAGAGCTGAGGCTAACGATATGTATCGAAACTAAACTTAACTTGCGTAGAATTCAAATATTGATCCAGACCAGAAGTTAGTTTCTTTTGAAAAAAATTCTAGGTAAGAAAAATTGAAAATCTTTCAAGTAGAAAAGTATAGACAGGATCGATTCCCTATATGTATCGAAAACAAACTTTTGTGTTGCCAGAAATTTAGGTACATTGGCAAGTTTTCTTGAATAAGAAATCATTTTTGGCTTTTTCTATTGCCACTGCTAGCTGAAAAGTCCAATGGAATCTAGATTAAAGCTGTGTTACTTTTCTGCTACCGATATGTATCGAAACTCACAAAACTTTGCCTTGCAGAGGGCCACCACACTCAGGCCACGAACCGGGGCTATTCCCGCAAGCCAGATGGCGGCCACTTCACTTCCTAAAAGAATTTGACGTCAATCAGGCTCGACTGAGCAGCACGATTTTGAACTCTTTCAATATGAGAGCAGATACTTATACATAACTGCTAAATAAAATGTGGAAATATATTCATTTCGGGTCGCTTTTTCGCAGTTTATTTTGCGAGCGTTGTCGTATCTTTTGTTCACAATTATCCAATACGAGTACTGGATATAGGAAAAGTTTAGCAAGTCTGCTCAACTGTTTCCTTTTACAATTTTTTAACAAAAATTGCTGCTGATACCGTTTTATCTTTTATCTCTCATTAGTAGATCTTTGTTTGGTATGTAGTATACCTCGTTTGGTTGGAGATTTTCGAATACATTGGGAATAAAAAGTGTGTGCTCGATTATTGGCTGCAGTCCTAATCACAATATACTAAATCTCTAAGGTCTGTCTTATTATTATGATTATTATGATTTTTATAATTAACTTTTGAGTGTTTTTTGAAGATTACACTGAATTTTTATTGAGCCCCCCTGATCTTAAGGATCAGTGATTTGGGATCCGTGATGTGGGATTAGAGATTTGGGATTAGTAATTTGGGATTAATGGTTTGGGATTAGTAATTTGGGATCTGTGATTTAGAATTAGTGATTTGGGATTAGTGATGTGGAATTAGTGATTTGAGATCAGTGAGTTGGGATCAATGATTTGGGATCAATGATTTGGGATCAATTATTTTGGATCAGTGATTTGGGATCAGTGATATGGTATTAGTAATATGGGATTACTGATTTGGGATTTGTAATTTAGGATTAGTAACTTGGCATTAGTGATTTTGGATTAGTGATTTGGGATTATTAATTTCGGATCAGGATTCGGGATCGAATTTTAGGTTCCGAACAAATCCATCACATTTATAGTTCACAAAATACAGTTTAAAGTTCACTGATATTCCAAGAACTACTTAAGTATATTACGTTACATTAGTCGTCCTATTCTTTAATACGAGTACTCATAAACAGAAAAATCGGTAATAAAACATTTTTATTGATAAAAAGAATCAGTTAAGGTTAACAAAAATCACAAATCACTGCAAGTGAAGCAACATATTCATGCAGAAATCAGAGAAGTTGAGAGTTCGAGAATTCGATTAGTTCAAGCTCGATGAGGTTTGCTTCATGCGAGTTCGAGGAGCCTCGGCTCTTTGGAAAGCCACCAGAGCTTCCTCCATCTTGAGGCGGCTGTTGATGTCGCGAAAGTAGTGCATTGCCGTGCAGCAGCTCAGGAACTGGGGACCGAGACCCGACCGGGGGTGAAGGGAATGATCTTTGTGGATATTTGATAGTCAATTAGTTGATTTGGCTTCGCAAGCATGCACAATCCGCTTTTTGGTTCTCGTTCTCCCACTCCACTCTCCCCCTCCCACTCTCCCACTCCACTCTCCCCCTCTCACTCTCCCACTCCACTCTCCCCCTCTCACTCTCCCCCTCTCACTCTCCCACTCAACTCTCCCCTTCTCACTCTCCCCCTCTCACTCTCCCACTCCACTCTCCCCCTCTCACTCTCCACCTCTCACTCTCCCACTCCACTCTCCTCCTCTCACTCTCCATTCTCCCCCTCTCACTCTCACCCTATCACTCTCACTCTCACCCTCTCACTCTCCCACTCCACTCTCCCCTCTCACTCTCCCACTCCACTCTCCCCCTCTCACTCTCCCCCTCTCACTCTCCCACTCCACTCTCCCTCTCTCACTCTCACCCTCTCACTCTCCCCCTCTCACTCTCACCCTCTCACTCTCCCACTCCACTCTCCCCCTCTCACTCTCCCACTCCACTCTCCCTCTCTCACTCACCCCTCTCACTCTCGCCCTCTCACTCTCCCACTCCACTCTCCCCATCTCACTCTCCCCCTCTCACTCTCCCCCTCTCATTCTCCCCCTCTCATTCTCCATTCTCCCCCTCTCACTCTCACCCTCTCACTCTCCCACTCCACTCTCCCCTCTCACTCTCCCCCTCCACTCTTTCCCCCTCACTCTCCCCTCTCACTCTCCCCCTCCACTCTTTCCCCTCACTCTCCCTCTCACTCTCCCACTCCTCTCGCTCTTACTCTCCCCTCTCCCTCTCCCACTCCACTCCCCCTCATTTCTCGACCCTCTCACTCTCTCCCCCTCACTCTTCCCTCTCACTCTCCACCCTGATTAAAGGCTTCAGAGAATAGTATCGATTCTCACAAAGAAGGCAGCCACAGAGGACGCCACGGCACCGATGGCAAAGGAGTGATCACGATACCAGGACTCAAGCAGGGGGAGGCAGCCCTGTGGATTTGAGGAGAATAAAGAAAGTTAGGTAAGCGTATCCCCATACCAATATCCCAATCCCAATATCCCAATCCCAATATTCCAATCCCAATATCCCACTCCCAATATCCCAATCCCAATATCCCAATCCCAATATCCCAATCCCAATATCCCAATCCCAATATACCAATCCCAATATCCCACTCCCAATATCCCAATCCCAATATCCCAATCCCAATATCCCAATCCCAATATCCCAATCCCAATATACCAATCCCAATATCCCAATCCCAATATCCCAATCCCAATATCCCAATCCCAATTACAACCTTCTGATGCAATTTCCTTGGCGAGATTGGAAACGGAAATCCTTCGTTGCAGCGAGGATTAACGTCGGCCCGGAACTCGGGTAGGCAGCAGCTCAGCGGAACTGAGATTCCATTTCGCTCTGTTTGATCGCGGAACAAATTAGCATTGATCCAGTCATTGTACAGGACGTAGCCACAGCACGGCATCTGTTTGACAAAGAAGATTTGACAAAAAACAAAAATATGCATTGCAATACGTAGCATTATGGCCTTCAGGTCCTATTGCTGTGGCTACACCTTCTGACCCACCTGACCCTCCTGACACTCCTGACCCACCTCCTTGACCTTCCTGACCTCCCTGACTCACCTGACCTTTCTGACCCACCTGACACTCCTGACACTCCTGACACTCCTGACCCTCCTGACCCTCCTGACACTCCTGACCCACCTGACACTCCTGACCCACCTGACACTCCTGACACTCCTGACACTCCTGACACTCCTGACACTCCTGACACTCCTGACACTCCTGACCCTCCTGACACTCCTGACACTCCTGACACTCCTGACCCACCTGACACTCCTGACACTCCTGACACTCCTGACACTCCTGACCCATCTGACACTCCTGACACTCCTGACACTCCTGACACTCCTGACATTCCTGACACTCCTGACACTCCTACTTCTCCTGACACACCTGACACTCCTGACACTCCTGACCCATCTGACACTCCTGACACTCCTGACACTCCAGACCCATCTGACACTCCTGACACTCCTGACCCGTCTGACACTCCTGACACTCCTACTACTCCTGACACACCTGACACTCCTGACAACCTTGACCATTCTGTTGTTTCTTCGTTCGTTATCCTCTCAACCATAGCAGCATTTATTCCCACACATCGAAGGTGACACAAAACAGAACTGCACAGAAGTTTGCATTCTAATAATATTAAAATTATAGAATTCAATTTAAAACCAAACAAAAAAAACAAATCTAGTTTTAATTTTTTTATTCGTATATGAACTTTAATGCGCTCACGCTGTCTTGAAGTGCATCCACACTGCTTGTCAGAGTGCTGTATCCTGGCATTCCGTAGTATTCGGTCATTGTCTTTTTCAAGCTGACGTCAATTATCTGGCGAATCTGAAATTATGCAAGCATCATTAATGTTGGCTCAAGAATCCGGGGTTCGATTTGCCAGGTAAATTTTGAGCTTGCTGTGTTTTTTAAGCTTGATTAGGAGTAGACTCACCCGATCGTGAAAAAACAAGGAGGTGATGCCGACTCCGCACATGGTGAGAGCGCAGAGCGATACCAGACAAGCGTACTGTAGTGAAATATTTATAATTTATTAATGCGACACACCCATGCATCTAGACACTATCTGTCTGTCTGTCTGTCTGTCTGTCTGTCTGTCTGTCTGTCTGTCTGTCTGTCTGTCTGTCTGTCTGTCTGTCTGTCTGTCTGTCTGTCTGTCTGTCTGTCTGTCTGTCTGTCTGTCTGTCTGTCTGTCTGTCTGTCTGTCTGTCTGTCTGTCAAAGCAGGACAGCAATCCCAATTCACCATGAGAATCTGCCACCTCTTGGCAGCCAGAACCGCAGCGGCGCCCAGCATGGAGGTGACGCAGCCAACCGACACGCAGCCGATGAAAATCCAAACGCACAAAGAATAAAAGTTGTGGCCGAACATTGGCTCGTACGGTCGGCGAGTTTCCAGGAACCACAGGCCGAGCATGAGGAAAATCAAAGAGCCGGAAAAGTTTGACAGGACGCAGATCAGAAACAGAGAGCAGGCAACTGCGGGCTGCGGGGTCAGCGACATGACTGAAGAATCTCCCAAACAGCCTGGCAATTTCAAAATTCTTGTCTAAAACTCAACGAGCTCTATAGCTCTCTCAGTATACAGTAGAGAAGTGTAGAGACAGCATGCAACGAGTCTAAACACTGCTCCACATTTTAATCGGCTAGTTAGTAGATAAGGTTTCCTAGGATACAACGGAGTGAACGTGGCCAAAACTGTGCAGAATTAAGTACTGTAACTCGACGCCATTTATTGCAAGCGACTTGATAAAAATAAGTATTGTAAACTATAAACGTATGAATTTAGTAAGGTGAGATTCCAGGAATCTGCAGATGAGATATAGATGAGATATAGATAGATGATAGATAGATAGATAGACAGATAGATAGATAGATAGATAGATAGATAGATAGATAGATAGATAGATAGATAGATAGATAGATAGATAGATAGATAGATAGATAGATAGATAGATAGATAGATGGATAGATGGATAGATAGATAGATAGATAGATAGATAGATAGATAGATAGATAGATAGATAGATAGATAGATAGATAGATAGATAGATAGATAGATAGATAGATAGATAGATAGATAGATAGATAGACAGATAGATAGATAGATAGATAGATAGATAGATAGATAGATAGATAGATAGATAGATAGATAGATAGATAGATAGATAGATAGATAGATAGATAGATAGATAGATAGATAGATATAGATAGATAGATAGATAGATACGCTCCCAAATGCAGAGTCTGATGAGTGATGGAGGGAACTAACAGCAGCACGCTATGGTTCGTACTTTGTAGACCTACCCATGTGCCCTCGCCAATCACGCCATGCATCTGATAGAGTAGCAGGCTCTTGGGAGCCGGGGTAGATGGCTTGTCATGAACTTCTGTGCTTGCGTGGGTTGTCCATCAAGCAGAACTACATGTATAGGCAGGATGCGGCTTGTGTTATCAGCTCATCAGTCGGTCAGGAAGTATGGTGCATGCACATGGTGTACAGCTCAAGCTTCTCACGATAAGCTGCCAGCGTCATGTCCAAACGCTAGCATTATACTTTTCAGGCAAAATAGCCTACGCAAAAAAGTTATCCCCAGCAGCAAGAGCGCTTCGTCAACACTTCCGCTTGCCAAACCCAGAAAAAACTGAAATCCAAGAGCAAACTTCTCATTTGCTCCCAGTTTGCTAAGCGGGAGAGAGAAGGCCAAGCAGTAAGGAAAGGGAAGGCAAAGTAAATTCAAGTTATATAAATTTGAGCTTGAACTATATGTTGACCAAGTGAAACTTGAAGAAAGCTTACTGCATACAAAGGATCGTGTTTGCTTTTATAGGCTGGCTGGCTTAGAATTTTCTGTCTCGAAAATTGTTTAACTAACTAACGAGGCGACGAGCACAGTAAGGAAAAGGTTTTTTTGCGCGGTGTCTTTTTTGTAGCTAATAAGACCCCAGGATAGAGATCTGCTCCAAGCCCTTAATTTCGACCCTTTCTTGCTTTGTACACTGAAGTTTGTTTGACGCTTCGGGGTAGGAGGATCTTTGCAAGAGTACAGTACGTAGAAGTGAACCCCGAGGGGGTGGTTGTTCACGAATGTACATTGATTTCAAAGGACCGATTGGTCAAACAGAGGGGGGTGTGCCGCGTGCGTACATTGCGGCCTTCCCCCCACTTAACACACAAGCCCCCGCTGTCTCAATATTTAAAATAAGTCTGCCCGAATAGATATCGGCCACTGCTGTGCATGTCGCTCTCCAATTAAGTGTGTCCTAAATTAAAATTGTCTTAAATATCTGCGATTTTGACAATTCTGTTTTTTGACTCCCTCCCATAAAGTACACGCACCCGAGATTGATTAGACCTGCCTTTTCTTAACACAGTCTCTCGGCCAGGCCTCAAGGCGAATCGCAGATTGCACAGAAAGCCTCAATCTTCAGCCTCAGTGAATCCCGTCCATCCATAATTTATTGTCTTCTCTCGTTTTTCTTACCCACTCCCCGTATACTAAGCCTGCGAGTGCCAGCCTCTCTGCTGCATCAGATTAAACCCGTTTATTGCAGCCGGGATAGCGAATCCTCCTCCGCCCTCATAACACATAGCCATTTGCATATAATCTGAGATCAAAATCTGTCAAAGCCAGTGAGAAAGGAAGGAGAAAGAAAGGATATTCTCCCTCGGCAACGAGTCCAGTAAAAAAGTGTAACTGCGGTTAAGGGTTAACTTGCTTCGGTTGGCCTTAGAGCTTCTTACATCGTCTTCAGAAACCAGCAACAAAGGTAAGGCTGTTATTAGCCAATTTACATCATTGCACATACCTATAAGTACAGCAGGGTGACACCATGGCGCCTCAAAGCCGGACCAAATAAGTCCCACAGCTAACGCCCTTGCATCAAATTGACGAAATGAGTTTAATTTTGGCTCGCAGCTTTATATCTTTAAGTTTCTTATATAACTGGCTTAGTAAGTATCGAAATTTTGCTAATCATTTTGGCTAGCTTATGCGTTAATATTATACCCTAGTAATTAATGATCAATGCCTTATATATGTATTCATGCATTTTTGGTTTTTGGGGAGTTCTGCTTCTACTCGCAAATCCTGAAGCAGCAACTATAGTCTTTTATCTGGCACAGGTTTTTCATTACTCGCGAGTTGTAACTCAGAAAGGCTTCAAAATCCTTTCATATTGAGTCTTTATGGTTCTTACGAGCGTAATTGTAAATCTGAATTCTGCACGAGATAGTTTTTTATCAGTTTTTTCTAATTAGTTACCGTGCTCTCAATGAGAGCGAGGGGAGATTGGGTTTCTTCTGCAATCTGCATGGAGCAGTGCAACAGTGTGCACACTAAACCTTTTCTGCTAGCTACACTAGCTACAGTTATTAAAGTACACGGTTCTTACATTAGATTGTGCCAATTGCAACTTGGCTAGTTTCTTATCTGTAGGCGATTATATAAGGCCAAGTTGTGATTATTAGTTTTAAGTAAAAATTAAACATGATTTATAACGCTGCCAAGTGCTTAAACTTTGCTCAAATCGGTGCTGGTATCAGTACTTCAGGGTCTGGGATCTGTGATTCAGGGTCTGGGATCAGTAATTCAGGATCTGGGATCAGTAATTAAGGGTCTGGGATCAGTAATTCAGGATCTGGGATAAGTAATTCAGGATCTGGGATCTGTGATTCAGGATCTGGGATCAGTAATTCAGGATCTGGGATCAGTAATTCAGGATCTGGGATCAGTAATTCAGGATCTGGGATCAGTAATTCAGGATCTGGGATCTGTGATTCAGGATCTGGGATCAGTAATTCAGGATCTGGGATCAGTAATTCAGGATCTGGGATCAGTAATTCAGGATCTGGGATCAGTAATTCAGGATCTGGGATCAGTAATTCAGGATCTGGGATCAGTAATTCAGGATCTGGGATCAGTAATTCAGGATCTGGGATCAGTAATTCAGGATCTGGGATCAGTAATTCAGGATCTGGGATCAGTAATTCAGGATCTGGGATCAGTAATTCAGGATCTGGGATCAGTAATTCGTAATGCGTGATCTGTAATACAGAATGTGAAGTCTGGATCAGTGGATTCTGTAATTTGTGATGAGAAATCAACTAATCTTTAATCATTTCATTCTTGCTTAGTAATTTGAAGCCATCCTAGCAGTCAGAGCTGCTGCTAAAGCAGTTGCCAACCTTTTAATTACAAATCTTAGTCTTCTTCTTTAGCAGAGCAGAACAAATCTGCACAAGCTTTGATGCAATTATTGCTTTTTATAAGTAGCATATGAACACACTAAGATAAGCTCGTAGAATTTATGGCTGTTATAAGACGCTAAGGCTGTAAGAAGCTATAAGGCTGTAAGACGCGAAGGCTGCAAGAAGCTAAGGCTTTAGGAAGCTAAGGCTGTAAGACGCTAAGGCTGTAGCCTGTAAGAAGCTAAGGCTGTAAGACGCTAAGGCTGTAAGAAGCTAAGGCTGTAAGACGAGAAGGCTGCAAGACGCGAAGGCTGTAAGACGCTAAGGCTGAAAGACGCTAAGGCTGTAAGACGCTAAGGCTGAAAGACGCTAAGGCTGTAAGACGCTAAGGCTGTAAGACGCTAAGGCTGCAAGATGCTAAGGCTGAAAGACGCTAAGGCTGTAAGACGCTAAGGCTGTAAGACGCTAAGGCTGTAAGACGCTAAGGCTGTAAGACGCTAAGGCTGCAAGATGGAAAGGCTGTAAGACGGTAAGGCTCTTAGACCCTGACACCATAGCAGCCATGCCATTCGGGTTGTTAATTAACAGAGATGTTTAGCAAAGGCACCAACACACTCATACAATGATGAAGCCAATCACTGCAAAAGGCTAAGTGGTTTCATCTGTATACATCTGCTTTTTCCCCTCATTAATGCCTCATCACGAGAGTTGGGCAAACAACCATAGCCCTTAGCTTTCATAGTTGCTGCTTTTGCAATAATTTAGCACTGCGCAATGCAAAATACCACAGGATCTATTTTGAGCAGAGCGTGTGAGCAGCTCATCTGGTCCACCAGATTGCCTAAGGATTAAATGACTGCTCATGTCTGTCGAGAACTTGAGAAGATTGACAAGAAGCATGAGCTAATGGCAGTAAGAGTCATTTTTAGGGAGAAATTTTCGGGGTGGGTCCTTTATTCCCTCTCGCTTCTCTACTCGGCTTTCTCAATCCCATTTTCTTTCTCTCTTCTCGACAACTCGAGTCTTCCTGTTGCTTTCTCTCCTCCCTGTCTGCTTTTCTCCAGCATAAGTGCGTTCCCAGTTGCCTCTTCCTGCGAACCACAGAGCGCTGCCTCCCGCCACTTCCTTTCTCTGTGTGCTGCTTCATTTTAGGGACTTTTGCCCCTTGATGATGGGCATCACTTACTGCATGGAGCTCTCTGACTGTCTCGGCTGCTGTCTGTCTATCTATCTATCTGTCTATCTATCTATCTATCTATCTATCTATCTATCTATCTATCTGTCTATCTATCTGTCTATCTATCTATCTACCTATCTATCTATCTATCTATCTATCTATCTATCTATCTATCTATCTATCTATCTATCTATCTATCTATCTATCTATCTATCTATCTATCTATCTATCTATCTATCTATCTATCTATCTATCTATCTATCTATCTATCTATCTATCTATCTATCTATCTATCTATCTATCTATCTATCTATCTATCTATCTATCTATCTATCTATCTATCTATCTATCTATCTATCTATCTATCTATCTATCTATCATCTATCATCACGCATACAGGTAATTTTCGCTGCCAGAAAGCCAGCCAGCACCAGCATGGAGGCTGCGCCATCCATCGCGCTGCACTGCCCGCATCCGGAGCGGATTCGAACTCCGGACTCCGCATGCGAATCTGTCCGAGCTGCAGTGAACGCCATCATCGGCTCTGACTCTGACGGTGGCACCGGCGGCGTCTCCGAAGCCGAGCGTCGGGCAATTCAGCTTGCCAACTTCTCCAACTGGGAGCACGAGGACGCCCGGCTGCTGGTATACATGCGCCAGATCTACATCGATGTCGGCTTGGTGGAGCGACTGCCGATTGATGAGGACAAACTGCTGTCGTTCCTGCTCAGGATTTATGCTGGGTATAACCAGGTAAAGCTTTGGGTTGAGATTTGTCAGGGTGAGATTCTAGGAATCTAGTGTTGAGATGTCAGGATGAGATTCTAGGAATCTAATGATGAGATTTGTCAGGGTGAGATTCTAGGAATCTAATGATGAGATTTGTCAGGGTGAGATTCTAGGAATCTAATGATGAGATTTGTCGGGGTGAGATTCTAGGAATCTAGTGTTGAGATTTGTCAGGGTGAGATTCTAGGAATCTAGTGTTGCGATGTCAGGGTGAGATTCTAGGCAAAATATACCCAACAGCATTCCCACGCTAATCTCATTCCTTGTCCACAGGTTCCTTTCCACAATTTCCGTCACTGCTTCATGGTGACGCAGATGACCTACTCAATAATTTGGCTGGGCAATCTTCATGCAATCTGCTCAGACTCCGAGCTTGTCGCCCTGCTCACAGCCGCTGTCTGTCACGATCTGGACCATCCCGGCTTATCGAACTACTATCAGCGCCTGGCTGCCACCAAGATCGCATCGAGCTACTCGGCCTCCCCGTTGGAGAGCCATCACGCTGCCACGGCTCTGGCGGTGCTGTCGGACCCGGCTTGCGATATCCTGGCCAGCCTGACAGCGGAGACTCGCTCCGGAGTTGAAGGCGCAATCCAGAGGCTGATCCTGGCCACCGACATGGCGCATCACGCCGAGATTTTGGCCGAGTTTGAGGCGGCCGTGGAGGCTGGGCAGTTCAGCCTGCAGGATCTGAGCGACTGCTCTGCGGATAGTCGGGAACTCCTGCTGCGAATTGTGCTCAAAACTGCCGACGTTAGCAACGAGGCGAGGCCCGTGGCAACCGCTGAGCGATGGATCGACTGTCTGCTGGCTGAGTTCTTTGCCGAGGCGCGGCTGGAACAGGAATCTGGTGAGGGAGCTTTGAGGATGCGCATCGCGGGAAAACTCTTGCTGGACCAGTCTCCAGATCCTCAGTTGCTGGGCCAGCCTCCCAGATCCTCAGTTGCTGGGCCAGCCTCCCAGATTCTCAGTTGCTGGGCCAGCCTCCCAGATCCTCAGTTGCTGGGCCAGCCTCCCAGATCCTCAGTTGCTGGGCCAGCCTCCCAGATCCTCAGTTGCTGGGCCAGCCTCCCAGATCCTCAGTTGCTGGGCAACCTCCCAGATCCTCAGTTGCTGCGCCAGCCTCCCAGATCCTCAGTTGCTGGGCCAGCCTCCCAGATCCTCAGTTGCTGGACCAGTCTCCCAGATCCTCAGTTGCTGGGCCAGCCACCCAGATCCTCAGTTGCTGGTCAACCTCCCAGATCCTCAGTTGCTGCGCCAGCCTCCCAGATCCTCAGTTGCTGGACCAGTCTCCCAGATCCTCAGTTGCTGGGCCAGCCTCCCAGATCCGGCAGTGTACCCACTGTGCCTTGGGCGTTGTCACCTTGCACAAGCCGCAAACCAATTTCTGTACACAAGTTTTGCAGATGCCAAAAACTCATTATCTCCTACTTTAATAAGTAGTGTACGCATACTCTCCTGCACCCTCGCAAGACATCAGTCCCCTGCCGTTCATGAACCCGGCCTTGGTGCGCAAGGCGGTCAGTCAGCAGCAGTTCATCGGCGGCATCGTCCTGCCGCTGTCCCTCGCTCTCGCCCGCGTGCTGCCGCGCACCGAGACGGACATTGTGCAGCCGGTCAAACGCCAGCTGGAGTTCTACACTCGCCTGGTTGAGGATGAAGAACGGGAAGCTGCTGTCGCTGAAGAGGATTGACGCAGATGAGGATAATAGCGGCGCTGGTCAGGCATAGCAAAATGGTTGTTTTTTGCATGCTTAAGACTGGCGAAGTTAGTACGCAGATACTTTATTATTAACGATTGCGTTAAATTTTGTATTAAAATCTAAATCCAATTCAAATTGGCGCGAATGAGGAACGGGTTTTTT
Source organism: Macrostomum lignano (assembly GCA_002269645.1). Taxonomy (NCBI): domain Eukaryota; kingdom Metazoa; phylum Platyhelminthes; family Macrostomidae; genus Macrostomum; species Macrostomum lignano. Next base: position 41,100 of record NIVC01003726.1, read on the forward strand.
TAAACGGCGGTTAAAACGTCTAAAAAAATCAACAAGTTATTGTAAAACACAGCAATGCGAATTGATTGTCTGCAGAGGAACAAAAGCTTAGGAACTCCTTAAAATTCATAATAATGAATATAAGACCGTTGTTGGACACCATGGCACGATGCAGAGACAACATGGGGGGTCGGTGTTTTAACCTTTAACCAACCTTTAATATAGTATTTAAAGGTTTTCTTAGATTTTGTCTCTCTTTGGCACCAATTTGAATTTGATTTAAATTTAAAGATTTGAATTAGAGTAAAATGATAGAAGTTAAACTACAAAATCATTCCAAAATTAACTAATTTCAGTTTTACATCTCCACTATATCCTACGAGTATTCTGTGTGTTTTGTTTTTGCCTCCTATCAGATATCTTGCTAAATTATTTTTCGACAAGTTTGATATCAAGTTACGAGTAGTTTCGCTTATTCAGGGGTTGGCATTTTTTTACCTCGATGGCCAGGTAAAGAATACAGCTCATGGCCAGATGAGAGAGGAAAGGAGAGGGAATAGAGCAGAGAGAAGAGGAAAGGGGAGATTAGAGGAGATGACGATGAGAGAAGAGATGAGGTGAGAGATAAAGGAGAGAGAGGACATATGACATAGGATAAGAGAGGAGAGGAGATGAGAGAGGAGAAAAGAGAGCTGAGAAGAGACACAAACCTTGAGCAGGCCGGATTCATTAGTGAAGTTTTAAAGAATCCGAGAGCCGGAAAAAGAGGCTTCGTTGCATTTTGCCGGACTTTCCGGGTTGATCGGGTTCTGTAATAAAAACTGTGATTTTTGTTTGTTGCTTTAAAACCTTGTCTGCGTTCTCTTTACGAGCTTTGTCATTCGATATTCATCTGTCAAATGTGTCTCGCATATTTCTATACAATATTCTCTATTATTTTACATGTAATTTGTGTTTTTATTATTCTTATCAGGTTGCTGTGATACAATGACTGCTCTCAGTTAAAATTTTCCATTTCGCCTTGCTTGACCTTGACCAATGCATATGAGCGTTGGAATTTGGCTGCGTTGGAATTTGGCTGCGTTGGAATTTGGCTTGTTTCATTTAGACTTATTTATATAACAGATTTTAGACTGACTTTTAAATATCGAACTTATGCAATATTAACGGCCACTAATATTATTTAATGACATGATCGAAGTAAAATATCAATGACATTTGTGAATTTTCAGCTAAATGTGCAAAAGCTGACTTTTGAAATCGTTTTAAATACACTTAATGTCTGACATTTCTATAGCGATTTTTGCTGACATGCTTACTGCTTGAGCTGTCGTGAAATTATCCGGGTCCCGCATTGTCCTCCAAATGTCTTTAATTAATAGAGGCCCACGACTTGCCAGAGGTTCCGGGATCATTGCAATGCTTATACTTTTACGAGTAGTATCTGGATGTTCTCACGCTTGTCCCAGACCCAGACTAAAACTGGAAATATCTACCTCAACACCAAGGATCACTAGAAGAAGTGGTCTTCTAGTGGTCCTTGCTCAACACATTTTTAAATGTGTTTTTCAAAAGCAGCAATTTTTCTGAGTCTCGAATGTAGCAACACGGTTATATCAGAAAATAGGCTACGAACAATTTATTAAAACTAACTTTCTTATTGAAGGAATCTGCGCTATTTTTGTTTTAATGTATGTTTTAACGATTTTAAAATACAAATCACTTAGATTTTTGTGCTGATATATAATAATGTTTGTGTGCCGATTTAATGACAATTAATTAAACTTAGGTTTTATATAATAATATATATGTTAATACAATTTTGATTTAAATTTCAGCATCACTGCTCTCTTCTGTTTGAGTTCTCCGCTGTAAGCCATTGGTAGTTGGTACTGATGTTGCTAGAGACGTAGAGAGGACCACTTGTCTTCTTGACCACTTCGGCATCGGCACTTGTCTTACCTTAAAACTAGGCCAGTAAGGCCAAGGGCACACATAGGATAGTGCCCCTTTGCCTGGAAATTCTGGCGCACAGAAACCTTCACAGGTCAATACTTTAGCACATGTGGCACATATAGTGTAAATGTGAAGATAGTTTAAAAGCATTTAGCTATAATAAATAAAAAGTTGCCCTAGGCCTAGCCTATAGCAAGTTGGAAAAGGATTAAATAGTGAAGACTCAAGGAATATATTTGGTACTAGGCCTACTTGAATACCAAATAGAGGAATGTTATCATTATATTGACTATAAACTTAATTTTTTGTTTTATCAATAATTATAATTGCAATACAAGCTTTATTAACAAGTTGTAAACTTAGTTAGCTTTATTAAAAATTTTATATGCAATTAATAATAAAAGTTTTTATTACCAAAAGGATAGATATTTGTAGAAAAAGTAAAAAATCATATATCAAAGTCTCTATGGCATAAGGCACTTTTTCAAAATTGATCAATCACTTGATCTGCATTAACTGTGCCAACTTCCAGGTGGATATGCAATAGAGATAGAGCTAGTGCATGGTAATTTCATCTGCTGGCGAGCCATATGAAGAGTTCTTTTGTGATGTTTTTGCATGTATAGGCCCTAATATTGTTTAATGCAATATTTCTAAGAAATATTATATTTAATTTAAATATCTATTGAAAAAAGTTTTGTGGCAATCAGTTAGTCATTAGTGAATCAGAAGTTCACATTTGAATATGATTGTGAGCATTGTTATGATCCCTAGCCCCATCCCAATCCAATGATGATAATGCATTTGCTATCTTATTGCAAAGTTTATATAAACTTAACTTTGAATTATATAGCCTACCTATGTATAAAAGTCAAGTCAACATTTGGTGGGTCTTAAAATAATTTTTAAGACCTTTCAAATTTGTCTCTTTTCTCAGTTGCACCTGGCTAAGGTCAACTTCAGGGGGGCAGTTGCCCCTCCCTCTGCTCCCCCCTGTTTCTACCCTTGCAAACACTTCACCTTGTGACCTTTGATGAAAAATAGAAACTTTAAAGAGTTTGTCATTTTGGAGATAGGAAGTGTTTCATACTATTAATTTGTAGTTATTTTTGTTAAGATATATGTTTCATAAATATCTTGAAAAGTTCTATTGAAAAAATTATTTTATTTCCCAGTTTTCTAGAATATTCAAACATAGAGAAGTCTTAACAATAGATAATGATATAAAAGAAAGCTAAAAAATAATAAAATGTTGTTTAAAATTAATTAAAAATGATAGTAAAAAATTGTTCTTGGCAAAATGATCATACATAGTACCCTAGACCTACCAGCCTATAGGTTATAGAACTTGTTTCAATGACAAGATACTCAGTGTTCGGAGTGGGGGGTCCTGCAATTTTTTGCGCCTGAGGTAAATTTTTGCGCCTATGAGTATGCCTAGGGGCGCAGTCTACTGAAAACAACAGGTAAATCCCGGTAGTGTTCAAATTTTAGCCCTTAAAAGTATTTTCAGTGCCTAAGTTCCTGTACTAATTTCCACAGCACATTTTATATAAACAAAAATAAATCCACAGCTGGAAAAACGCAAAAATGATCGCAGGCAAGGACTCCATCATTTAACCCACATCCTAAACATGTGCCTGACTACATTGCATAGCACACAGTAGAATAGGCAATATATTGTACCGGAAAACAGCACTGACTTGCCTTGCATACTAATATTGGAGAATAAACCACCCAACAAATTGGAACAACGTTGCGTTGTGCGCCATTGAGGAGCCAAAAAATGTAAAGATTTGCGCCATTGAGGAGCCAAAAAATTCACGCCATGGCTTCAGAATTCGCGGATTCGCGCCTGTCCGAGCCATTTTCGCGCCAAGCACGAATTTGCTCCACGCTCTGAACACTGAAGATACTTTGGTGACAAGAAGACCCTATTGGTGATAGCCATTGCAGTTTCAAACATAAAATTATCTTGCCAATCTTGCATTGATTTATTTAATTCTGTTTATTTACTTTATAGAGTTACAATCTATTGTATTTATTTTACCTTTTCTAAACCCTATTGTTTTTCTTGTGATACTGATAGGCATTTTATGATTGATAAAAAATCTAATATAGCCAAAATGGCCAAAACCTTTGCAACAAAGCCTAAAGTCTGTCTTAGGCCTAAAATGCATAGAAAGACCATAGAAAAACATTTTTTGCCATTTTTGCTATAACCAATGCCTTTAATTCCTTTTTCTTATAGTAAAAATAATTTACTATATTAAAAGTTGTTTCAAAGCAAAGCAAAGCAAAAGTTTTTTCTCAATGACAAAAAGTCCATTTAGAATTAAAGTCAACAGTGGTAGAAAATTGACTAGCTAGGTTTACTTTTGAAATAAGATAGAAAAAATATTGTAGTATATGATTAGGGATTAAATTAGTAAGTAGCTATAGCATACATGCGCAACAGTCGGCCGATTTGGTGGCCAACCTTGGAAGTCGCAAAAATGCCCACCCAAAAAACACCAAGTAGTAGTACTAAGTAGCTGACGAGGCATTTTTGCTTTGTAAGACACTCATAGTTATTCCTGCCATTTACCCAAAGTTGCGTTAATTGCGTTTTTTACATGTAAGTCGCATTTTTGGCCAACAACTACGTCGCATTTTTGTTAAAACTAAGTTGCACGGCCGACCGAATTTTGAAGGTCGCGCATGTATGAGCTATAGCCATAATTATAATGTTACTACTAGATGGGTTATACAGGCTGATATCTGGTTTATTACAGAGCAATCTTTGATATCTGGTTTATTACAGAGCAATCTTTGATATCTGGTTTATTACAGAGCAATCTTTGATATCTGGTTTATTACAGAGCAATCTTTGATATCTGGTTTATTACAGAGCAATCTTTGATATCTGGTTTATTGCAGAGCAGTCTTTGATATCTGGTTTATTGCAGAGCAATCTTTGATATCTGGTTTATTACAGTGCAATCTTTGATATCTGGTTTATTACAGAGCAATCTTTGATATCTGGTTTATTACAGAGCAATCTTTGATATCTGGTTTATTACAGAGCAATCTTTGATATCTGGTTTATTACAGTGCAATCTTTGATATCTGGTTTATTACAGAGCAATCTTTGATATCTGGTTTATTACAGAGCAATCTTTGATATCTGGTTTATTACAGAGCAGTCTTTGATATCTGGTTTATTACAGAGCAATCTTTGATATCTGGTTTATTACAGAGCAATCTTTGATATCTGGTTTATTACAGAGCAATCTTTGATATCTGGTTTATTACAGAGCAATCTTTGATATCTAGTTTATTACAGAGCAATCTTTGATATCTGGTTTATTACAGAGCAATCTTTGATATCTTGTTTATTACAGAGCAGTCTTTGATATCTGGTTTATTACAGAGCAGTCTTTGATATCTGGTTTATTACAGAGCAATCTTTGATATCTGGTTTATTACAGAGCAATCTTTGATATCTGGTTTATTACAGAGCAATCTTTGATATCTGGTTTATTACAGAGCAATCTTTGATATCTGGTTTATTACAGAGCAATCTTTGATATCTGGTTTATTACAGAGCAATCTTTGATATCTGGTTTATTACAGAGCAATCTTTGATATCTGGTTTATTACAGAGCAATCTTTGATATCTGGTTTATTACAGAGCAGTCTTTGATATCTGGTTTATTACAGAGCAGTCTTTGATATCTGGTTTATTACAGAGCAATCTTTGATATCTGGTTTATTACAGAGCAATCTTTGATATCTGGTTTATTACAGAGCAGTCTTTGATATCTGGTTTATTACAGAGCAGTCTTTGATATCTGGTTTATTACAGAGCAATCTTTGATATCTGGTTTATTACAGAGCAATCTTTGATATCTGGTTTATTACAGAGCAATCTTTGATATCTGGTTTATTACAGAGCAATCTTTGATATCTGGTTTATTACAGAGCAATCTTTGATATCTGGTTTATTACAGAGCAATCTTTGATATCTGGTTTATTACAGAGCAATCTTTGATATCTGGTTTATTACAGAGGAATCTTTGATATCTGGTTTATTACAGAGCAATCTTTGATATCTGGTTTATTACAGAGCAATCTTTGATATCTGGTTTATTAATGAGCAATCTTTGAAAATTGAATGTCTCGCTATCGCTACGCCAACGATCTGGATCTTGAGCCAGACGATATTGATGATGATGACGAAGAATTCGTTCTAGAACATCGAGTTGGCCTGACAGCATCGGCTGCTACTGCCAGTGGCGGAACTAATAGCGATGTTGGTCGCTACCAGCTCACAGAAGAGGATGAAGAACAGCTGCTGGGCAGCGATGCGGAGTCTTGCGACGGAACGGCTGCTCCGGCTGCAACTGCCCAGCTGATAGGCAGTCTTAATAGCGTCGACAACGACAATAGTAATACTAATAATAATAATAGTAACCAAACTGAAAGCAGCGATAATAATGATAATAATAATGCCGACGGAGTCGATCTACACGACGAAGACGATCCCGACGCTATTGTTGTCGGCGTTGATATCGACGACGACGATGTCGATGATCTGTTGCAACTCTCCGCTAGCGAAGACGATATTGACGACGAAGCGCCTGCCGCCCAGCCTGCCGCTGCTCGGTCGCCCATTGCCGTCAAGCGGAAAGCATCCTCGCCGATGCCGCCGCCGACTGCCCCGCCTCAGCCAGCGGTATCAGTCGCCAACGTCAGCATCGGCAGCAGCTCCAAGGCTTCAATAATTAATTCACCCGAATTACTGACTAAAAACGGCATAGTAACCATCAAGCGTCCAGAATTGCCAAAGCCGCTTGCACACAGTCAGCAGTCGAGTTCGTCTGCCAGCGCTCAGCTACCAGTAGACGATGACTACGAGCGACGCTACGAAGAATTAAAAGAGAAGCAAGCTCGAATCCGGCGCATGATACAGAATAAGAAAGAGCAGAATAGGCTGGCTCGGGTTGGAGCGGCTGCTCCTAAGCCTCAGCAGCCTCAGGCTCAGCCACCGCAGGCGCCTCAGCAGCGGCAGAATCAGATTCGACCTTCAACTGGTCCCGCTGGTCCCCGCGCTGGAATAGCGGCCCGGGCGCCAATAGCCGCTGTTCCGACAAAGCCTTTGATGCAGCAGCAGCAGCAGAGGCCTGTGCGACCTCCATTTGTACCGCCGCAGCAGCAGCGGCCATTTGTTCAAAGAGCCGCTCCGGCCGCAACCAGTCTGCTGCAGCAGCAGCATCGCGGCCAGCTGCCCCGACAGGCTCCAATCAATTCGCTGTTTAACAATCACCAGCTCAGGCAGCCGATGCCCAACCAGCAGCAGCAACTGTTCATGCCGGCCTTCTCAATGTCATCGATTACATCATCGGTTGTCGCCAATGTTGTCGCTTCCGCCGTGTCAGCCGGCGTTGCTCACGGTCGTCGGTCTGTTCGCATCGCCAACTGTCCGCCTGGCACCGGGCCTAACGATTTAAAAGTCTATACTGAGCTGGTGGGGCCTGTGCAGGTACGCATGGTTGAGTTCTTGTGCTGCTGTCTCTTGTTTTCTGTGCTTCAAAGTGTGCTGAGTAGTTAATGGGGTGGCTAAGAGCGTAGCCGAGTGTCTATTAATGTAGCTTAAGGGGTAGCTAAGTGTCTATAATGTAGCTGAAGGGGTAGCTGAGTGTCTATAGATGTAGCTAAAGGGGTAGCTGAGTGTCTATAGATGTAGCTGAAGGGGTAGCTGAGTGTCTATTAATGTAGCTGAAGGGGTAGTTGAGTGTCTATAGATGTAGCTGAAGGGGTAGCTGAGTGTCTATAGATGTAGCTGAAGAGGTAGCTGAGTGTCTATAGATGTAGCTAAAGGGGTAGCTGAGTGTCTATAGATGTAGCTGAAGGGGTAGCTGAGTGTCTATAGATGTAGCTGAAGGGGTAGCTGAGTATCTATTGATGTAGCTGAAGGGGTAGCTGAGTGTCTATAGATGTAGCTGAAGGGGTAGCTGAGTGTCTATAGATGTAGCTTAAGGGATAGCTGAGTGTCTATAGATGTAGCTGAAGGGGTAGCTGAGTGTCTATAGATGTAGCTGAAGGGGTAGCTGAGTGTCTATAGATGTAGCTGAAGGGGTAGCTGAGTGTCTATAGATGTAGCTGAAGGGGTAGCTGAGTGTCTATAGATGTAGCTGAAGGGGTAGCTGAGTGTCTATAGATGTAGCTTAAGGGATAGCTGAGTGTCTATAGATGTAGCTGAAGGGGTAGCTGAGTGTCTATAGATGTAGCTGAAGGGGTAGCTGAGTCGGACTGTCTACCTCTGAGGTGCGCGCCTGCACACCGGACTGAAACTGGGCCAGTTACTAACTAAGCTAAGCCTCCGAAACCCTCAGAACTGCCAAGTGTACCCCAACAATGGCCAGGCTTACATCACATTCTGCTATCCTGAGCATGCGCAAGAGTTTCTTCAGAGATTCAATCGGTAATTGATGAGAATATTTATATTTGTTCTCTCAAAGATTGCATTGTACTTACAAATTTCATTACTCCTTTGTTTCTTTCAGAGCGCACCTGAAAGGCTACCAACTGCAGCTGACCCTATGCTAAATAATTAACTTATTTCATCTGAACCATTTGCTTATTGTCCTGATTTGTTTTAATCAACTCTTTATCCTGTTTTGCTATAAATAACGTTTTGTTAATTTCTTTTCAAACACAATCTTCCCTAGTCTTGGTGTTCAGTGACTGAGCCGCGATTAATATATAATATTATATATTTTACATGTAAAATACTCATTTTCTTTCCAGGAAATTAAGAGAACAAAAAATTCTGGAAAAACTAAATAGAAAACAAATCAACTTTAACAGAAGTACATCGCATAAAAGTACTTTCTTTTGCTGTTGTATCGCGTGTCGCTCTGTCTAAATATTTGTCAGTTTCTGCTAAAGTTCCAAAATTTCTTATGTGCCGCTTTCAGTAGCTTGTGTGCGAATAAAGGCGTTTTTTGCTTGCTGTTATCCGTTTGAAGCCATCATCTAATTTGCATATAGCTGGTCTCAATAATAATTTAAACTACTGGTAAATGTTATTTGTTTTAATGATACTTTTAAACGTAGGTTTTTATAGGGAGTTTGTAGGTTTCTATAGGACTGAAATTTGGCGTTTGGCTGTCTTGTTAGTAATTTCTTGGGGTATTGTCTGGTTGTAAAGTAGGGAATTATCTGGTTGTAAACTGGGGAATTATCAGGTTGTAAACCGGGTAATTATTTGGTTGTAAACTGGGGAATTTATCTGGTTGTAAAGTAGGGAATTATCGGGTTGTAAACTGGGGAATTATCAGGTTGTAAACCGGGTAATTATTTGGTTGTAATCTGGGGAATTTATCTGGTTGTAAACAGGGGAATTATCGGGTTATAAACTGGGGAATTATCAGGTTGTAAACCGGGTAATTATTTGGTTGTAAACTGGGGAATTATCAGGTTGTAAACCGGGTAATTATTTGGTTGTAATCTGGGGAATTTATCTGGTTGTAAACAGGGGAATTATCGGGTTATAAACTGGGGAATTATCAGGTTGTAAACCGGGTAATTATTTGGTTGTAAACTGGGGAATTATCGGGTTGTAATCTGGGGAATTATCAGTTTGTAAACCGGGTAATTATCTGGTTGTAAACAGGGGAATTATCTGGTTGTAAACTGGGGAATTATCAGGTTGTAAACCGGGGAATTATCAGGTTGTAAACCGGGGAATTATCTGGTTGTAAACAGGGAAATTATCTGGTTGTAAACAGGGGAATTATCTGGTTGTAAAGTGGGTAATTATCGGGTTGTAAACAGGGTAATTGTCTGATTGTAAACTGGGTAATTTTCTGATTGTAAACTGGGTAATTTTCTGATTGTAAACTGGGTAATTTTCTGATTGTAAACTGGGTAATTGTCTGATTGTAAACTGGGTAATTGTCTGATTGTAAACTGGGTAATTGTCTGATTGTAAACTGGGTAATTGTCTGATTGTAAACTGGGTAATTGTCTGATTGTAAACTGGGTAATTGTCTGATTGTAAACTGGGTAATTGTCTGATTGTAAACTGGGTAATTTTCTGATTGTAAACTGGGTAATTTTCTGATTGTAAACTGGGTAATTTTCTGATTGTAAACTGGGTAATTTTCTGATTGTAAACTGGGTAATTTTCTGATTGTAAACTGGGTAATTTTCTGGTTGTAAGCTGGTGAATTGTGTATTTGTAAAATAAACAATTTTCCTGTTAACCTGTTCTAAAAGTTTGCTCAGATAGTTAATCATATTCCTACCCAACTTTTTATTGGCATTGTTTAGGTCCAACTTTTTTAAAATCATCGCTCACTATTAGCTGCTTTTAGTAGTATGATAAACTGTCTTTAACTTGTTTAATCAGCAATATTTTCCTGTACTTTTATTTAGTATGTATTTTTCATTCAATACTGTGCATTTTAACAAGCAGTTTTTATAGGCTTTTGTAGGCTTCTATAGGACTAAAATTTGTCTCTTGGTTGTGAGAGTGGCGTTTGGCTGTCTTGTTAGTAATTTCCTGTGGAATTGTCTGGCTGTAAACTGGAATCATCTAATTGTAAACTGGGGAATCGTCTGGTTTAAAACTGGGGAATTATCAAGCTGTAGACTGGGCAATTATCGGGTTGTAAACCGGGGAATTATCGGGCTGTAAACCGGCGGGGAATTATCGGGTTGTAAACCGGGGAATCGTCTGGCTGTAAGCTGGGGAATTATCTGGTTGTAAACCGGGGAATTATCGGGTTGTAAACCGGGGAAGGATCGGGTTGTAAACGAGGGAATTATCGGGTTGTAAGCGAGGGAATTATCGGGTTGTAAACCGGGGAATTATCGGGTTGTAAAACGGGGAATTATCGGGTTGTAAACCGGGGAATTATCGGGCTGTAAACCGGCGGGGAATTATCGGGTTGTAAACCGGGGAATTATCGGGTTGTAAACCGGGGAATTATCGGGCTGTAAACCGGCGGGGAATTATCGGGTTGTAAACCGGGGAATCGTCTGGCTGTAAGCTGGGGAATTATCTGGTTGTAAACCGGGGAATTATCGGGTTGTAAACCGGGGAAGGATCGGGTTGTAAACGAGGGAATTATCGGGTTGTAAACCGGGGAAGGATCGGGTTGTAAACGAGGGAATTATCGGGTTGTAAAACGGGGAATTATCGGGTTGTAAACCGGGGAATTATCGGGTTGTAAACCGGCGGGGAATTATCGGGTTGTAAACCGGGGAATTATCGGGTTGTAAACCGGGGAATTATCGGGTTGTAAACCGGGGAATTATTGGGTTGTAAACCGGGGAATTATCGGGTTGTAAACCGGGGAATTATCGGGTTGTAAACCGGGGAATTATCGGGTTGTAAACCGGCGGGGAATTATCGGGTTGTAAACCGGGGAATTATCGGGTTGTAAACCGGGGGATGTTAAGCTGTTCAGAAGTTTACACAAATGCTTCTACCCTTGAATTTTATTGATATTACTTTTTTCTACTGTAAGATTTTTAATTATGCTGCAAATTATCGTCACTCACTACCAGCTGTTTTCAGTAGTATGAAAACCTGTCTTTAACATGTCAAATCAGCAATATTTTCCTGTACTCACGAGCTTATAATCTGGCATGCATTTTTCATTTAATCCTCCTGTGCATTTTGAACAGCAATTTTTTTCAAGTTCGCTGCATTTCTCTTATTTTTTCTTAAGTTTCCCGTTTTCAGGTTCTCTTTTAGGTCCGGCCGAGCTGTACTGATCCTGACCCAACGGCCCACTGACAGGCTGAAGGTAGGTCATTCTTTATTTATTCATTTTTTTACTAGTAAATGTATTAATAAATAATAGCTAATATTATTTTTTTAGGCTCTTATGTGCGAATCGGAAATTATTATAGGACATTCTATCCTGTTCTGCAATGCGAGCGCGCCTCTGTGTGCTTTGTAAGTAACCGATTTTTATTTCAATTGGGCTCACACTTCTCTACCTGACCCTGAGAATCTCACTTTTCTCTTCTACCTGATCCTGAGAATCTCACTCCTCTCACTTCTACCTGACCCTGAGAATCTCACTTTTCTCTTCTACCTGATCCTGAGAATCTCACCTCTCACTTCTACCCGACCCTGAGAATCTCACTTTTCTCTTCTACCTGATCCTGTGAATCTCACTCCTCTCACTTCTACCTGACCCTGAGAATCTCACTCCTCTCACTTCTACCTGACCCTGAGAATCTCACTTTTCTCTTCTACCTGACCCTGAGAATCTCACTCCTCTCACTTCTACCTGACCCTGAGAATCTCACTTTTCTCTTCTACCTGATCCTGAGAATCTCACCTCTCACTTCTACCTGACCCTGAGAATCTCACTTTTCTCTTCTACCTGATCCTGAGAATCTCACCTCTCACTTCTACCTGACCCTGAGAATCTCACTTTTCTCTTCTACCTAACCCTGAGAATCTCACCTCTCACTTCTACCTGACCCTGAGAATCTCACTTTTCTCTTCTACCTAACCCTGACAATCTCACTCTGCCCTTCTACCTGACCCTGAGAATCCCACCCCTCTCTTCTACCTGACCCCGAGAATCTCACCCTTCTTCATCGATCCGCCAGCTATTATCGTCAACAGTTTTATTACTTTCTCATATTTCAGGTGGCCACATCAAAGTAAAAATATTCGTTCGAATTCGATCGGCAACCGTGGAAGGTTTGCGACACGGCAGCTTAATTAGCAAGTGTTTGTTTACGGCTGAGCTTCATCAGGGACACTTCTAGAATAAGGCTGGGATTAGATACTAGGGACATAGGCTACATTGCTGTTGCGTGCTGCCTTGGCTAGTCAAAGGCTAACATGTAGCAGCATTTTTTAGTGCTCGTATTACCCGTATTAAAATCTATTTTATATGTGCTTTAAAATTAAAATAGGTGCTTTTCTCACCCTTCATTTATTTTATTACGTCTATCTCATCCCTCATCTTTTTTACAGTGTCTATCTCATCTCCCATCTATTCTATGGGTGTCAATATCATCTCTTATCTACTCTATGGTGTCTTTCTCATCCCTCATCTACTCTATGGTGTCTTTCTCATCCCTCATCTACTCTATGGTGTCTTTATCATCCCTCATCTACTCTATGGTGTCTTTATCATCCCTCATCTATTCTACGGTGTCTATCTCATTTCTCATCTATTCTATGGTGTCTATCTCATCTCTCATCTATTCTATGGTGTCAATCTTATTCCTAATCTATTTTATGGTGTCCATATCAGCTAATCTATTATATGGTGTCTATCTCATCCTTCATCTATTCCATGGTGTCTATCTCAGCTAATCTATTCTATGGTGTCTATCTTAGCTCATCTATTCTGTGGTGTCTATCTCAGCTCATCTATTCTATGGTGTCTAGCTCGCCTCTCATCTATTCTGTGGTAGCTCGTATCAAGCTATCCCTCATCTATTCTAAGGTGTTTATCTCACCTCTCACAGCTGTTCTGTGCCTATCCGGCCAGTCGTCCATTCTAAGGTTTTATGTTCCTGTTATATGCATTGCTGATACATCATGCCAAGTTGTTATCTCGCACACGAATTAGCATCATTTTTTGGCCGTTTATTGACGGTGCTTGACATTCTGTCATTCAATGATCTCCGCTGTCTCGGGCATCATTGCTTTAGTAGCAATAAGCATTTGCTCAGCTGTTACTGTACTATTTTTGTTTAGGCAACAACAGCAAAGAATGCACAATATTCTTTGTAAATATCAGGTACACAATCTTAAGCATTTCTAATTTTTGTACTGAAGCAATACATGAAATGCAAATAAATACACAGATACGAAATATTGAGGCTCAAACTTTGTTTTGATAAAAATAACTCATATCGATTTTGAAAGCAAAACAAAAATCTTATGGCAGCTTTCTTCGCATTTCTTCCATCCTTTAAATAAGCTTCAACAGTTTGATGCGCTCAAACTACTTACATGTACATGCATAAGTAGGCATGCGGAGTATGAGCTTAGTTAAGTAATTTACTATTAAAATCTGAACGATACAAGGAGCTTAAGCAGCCGACTCCAGCAATATTGAGTATATTGGCAGCAATAAATTCATCAAAAAAACTTTTCGAATCGCCTGCCGTTATCTGCCTGCTCTCTGGTCACGTTTTCAAAGCAACAAAAAGCACAGTTGCTGCCCCCGTTAATTAAATCGAACTGTCAGCAGGTAGCACACAGGCCTGCAGAAGTTGGTATCTTTGAAGCCGCTTGCAGCAAATATTGGCTCAGACATCTCTCGCATCGGTCCGTGCTCCAGCTGTTTGCGCTGAGACGCGGCTATTTAAGACAGCTCGCCATATTGCAAAGCTGCTCTGCACCTGCCTTCAGCGCTTAGCCTTTGTGTCACAGTTGCATCGCTTCCAACCAACAGATTCGCTACAGCGCAGTTATGAACCCGCTGACAATCTTGACCTTGACGCTGGTGTCTCTGGGAGCCGCGGTCGTTGCCACTCCGATGCCGCCCGTTCAGTCGTCCATGACTGACGGGGCCAACAAGCTGCAACGGTGATAGACTGAAACTTTGTTTTCATGGACTACGGGTTATTGCGTTTCTTAGAATTCATTGACTACGGGGCATTGCGTTTCTTAGAATTCATTGACTACGGGGCATTGCGTTTCTTAGAATTCATTGACAGTGGGGTATTGCTTTTCTTAAAAAAAGAAAAAACTTAACTAATTCGTCTTTTCTAAAAATTGCTGCAAAAGTTACTATTTTACGAGCTATTTCAACAAAATCAGTGTAGTATCCTTTGCTACATTAATAACAAAAGCACGTTTATAATAAAATGGCAATATTTAACATCCGCAGCAACAATGCCGCCTTGTATCGGAATCTTCTGCTGCGAACTCGCGACGCTTTGCACACAATCAACGTGGCCGATAAGTAATTTGCTAGCTTGAAATATCTGAAACATCTTGCATAAATATACGTAATTTAATGTGTGCCTAACTTAATCTATTGCAGAGATCTGCACAAACTGGCCAACCTACTGGTGCAGGCCCTGTCTCTGAAGCAGGGCATCAGGCGGCAGGTCACGGCTCTGCGGTAAGCATTTAATAGGCATCTGTGCATCGCTAAGAAGCTGGGTCCGTGTAGCTTGGCGGTCTAGCGGGTCGCTTGTTTGTTCGAAAGGTTGTGGGTTCGAATCCCATGAATCAAAATAAAAAAAATTCTAAAGATGCTTAATGTATAAACAAGCGGTCTAGCGTGTCTCCCTTCTATGCCGAAGGTCCTGGGTTCGATTTCAAACTCGCCAAATTTAATAAGAAGCATCATCGAGAAAGCCGCGGGGTTGCTAGCTCTTCTGTGACTAAGGTCCGGGCTTCGATTTCATTCTTTCAGTTAAACTTAGCGAAAAACTTCATTGGGAAAGTTTGGCTGTTCGGAAGGTCGCGGGTTCGATTTCCATATGGGAAAAATACAAAGAATCCCCAACCTACGCACGGCAGCAAGCGGGCCTGCGGTGTCCTGGACCTCGGCGGTCATTGCGACGCTGAGTATGGCGCCGAGCTGCTGGACCAGATCAACCACATGCTGAAGCCCGGCGGCCCGGGACGCCGGTGAAGTTAAAGTTGAAGCGATGATGCAAATAAAATCGGTTGCAAAATATTTTGACCTTCAAGATCAATGAATCATAGAAGTTTGAGCGAATAAAAATTTTAACTAAATAAGCGAACTTCGTAGCATTGAAGCATATACCGACCGATATATTTTCCTTTCTTTGCTACAAAACAATAATTTTTCGATATTGCTACTTGGCAGTAAAGAAGTCCGCATATTACGAGCGTATTTTCACAGTTTTCGCCAGAATCCAGAAGCTGGGATTTCAACAGGCTCAGTCAGACAGCCGCGGCCAAGTGGTTAATTTTCAGATATCGGCCAATCTGACGGCATGAGTGGAGCCATGAATAGTCGATGAAGACGCGCTGGCTGGAAGCGAGGCGTTGCACCGCAGCATCAGGCGAATCTCTCCATCACTTGAGAACTCATTTCTCTTATCTGCTGTTTGATGATGGGCAGAGAAGCTGGGCGGCTGAGAACTTTCATGCAGTCAATTTTGGACGACTAAAACTATCCAGCATTCTGCTCTGCGGATCACCCTGACACCAATAAAATGCTGAGATTGGCTCTCCATCGGGAACTGCTGAGCTCGGAGCTCAGATTTGTGCCATGCTGCATCTGCAGCTGATGGAGCTGGGCTGCTGTGGGCTCTGGGGTTGGGACAGACAGACAGACAGACAGACAGACAGACAGACAGACAGACAGACAGACAGACAGACGGACAGACAGACAGACAGACAGACAGACAGACAGACAGACAGACAGACAGACAGACACACAGACAGACACACAGACAGACAGACAGACAGACAGACAGACAGACAGACACACAGACAGACAGACAGACAGACAGACAGACAGACAGACAGACAGACAGACAGACAGACAGACAGACAGACAGACAGACAGACAGACAGAAAGACACTAAGACAGACAGACAGAAAGACACTAAGACACTAAGATAGTCAGAAAGACACTAAGACAGACAGACAGAAAGACACTAAGACAGACAGACAGAAAGACACTAAGACAGACAGACAGAAAGACACTAAGACAGACAGACAGAAAGACACTAAGACACTAAGATAGTCAGAAAGACACTAAGACAGACAGACAGAAAGACACTAAGACAGACAGACAGAAAGACACTAAGACACTAAGATAGTCAGAAAGACACTAAGACAGACAGACAGAAAGACACTAAGACAGACAGACAGAAAGACACTAAGACAGACAGACAGAGACACTAAGACAGACAGACAGAAAGACACTTAGACACTAAGATAGACGGAAAGACACTAATACACTAAGCCACTAAAGCACTAATCCAGTAGCAGCAACAAAGAGTCAAAGCCATCTACAGCACATAACGATCAGGAAGTGATGCAGAGCAAAGCAGGCTCCGATAATGGATGAGCTGACTCGCCAGGTCCCGATGAAGGCAGTTTAATAGGCCCTATAAAAATCTCCTCTCGGGCCGCGCAGTCATAAAGACGCAGGAGAACAGAAGGCAAGAGACTCGAGAGTCGAGTCTACTGTCTGTCCCGTGCAGCTGTTTATGCCAGCCATGATATTCTCGCACCCGCTGCCGCCAATCGGCCCCGATCATTTGCATAAGACAGGCAGTTGCCCTCCTCCTTGTCAAGAACCGCCATGCACACAGGGATTTTGATTTGCGTGCAATATTAATATATCTTAGGTATAGAAAGATGATGTACGAGCGGAGGAGCCTGTTAATGTTTTAATAAGTTGCTTTCTTGTCAAACTTTATCCGAAAACGGTGATAATTTGTGGTTTCTATTCAGGCGGAACTGAATGGGCCACTTAGCATTCAGGACCAGCTAGACTGAATAAATTTCGCGCTAGCACCGCGAACGTTGAGGCTACAGTCAAAATCCAGCAAAATCGACAGTCAAAGCTACAATTAAATACAGACAGTTGTAGAGCCAAAGCTGCAGCCAAATACAGACAAAGCTACAGCAAAATACAGACAAAGCTACAGCTAAATACAGACAGTTGTAGAGCCAAAGCTGCAGCCAAATACAGACAAAGCTACAGCAAAATACAGACAAAGCTACAGCTAAATACAGAAAAAGCTACAGCTAAATACAGAAAAAGCAACAGTTAGATACAGACAAAGCTACAGCTAAATACAGACAAAGCTACAGCTAAATACAGACAAAGCTACAGCTAAATACAGACAAAGCTACAGCCAAATAGAGCCAAACCTGCAGCCAAATATAGACAAAGCTACAGCTAAATACAGACAAAGCTACAGCTAAATACAGACAAAGCTACAGCTAAATACAGACAAAGCTACAGCTAAATACAGAAAAAGCTACAGCTAAATACAGAAAAAGCAACAGTTAGATACAGAAAAAGCTACAGCTAAATACAGACAAAGCTACAGCTAAATACAGAAAAAGCTACAGCTAAATACAGAAAAAGCAACAGTTAGATACAGAAAAAGCTACAGCTAAATACAGACAAAGCTACAGCTAAATACAGAAAAAGCTACAGCTAAATACAGAAAAAGCAACAGTTAGATACAGAAAAAGCTACAGCTAAATACAGACAAAGCTACAGCTAAATACAGACAAAGCTACAGCTAAATACAGACAAAGCTACAGCTAAATACAGACAAAGCTACAGCTAAATACAGAAAAAGCTTCAGCTAAATACAGACAAAGCTACAGCCAAATAGAGCCAAACCTGCAGCCAAATATAGACAAAGCTACAGCTAAATACAGACAAAGCTACAGCCAAATACAGACAAGCTACAGCAATTTTACTGTCAGGGACAGCCAAAGCTACAGTACAGGGGGCTGAGGTCCTGAGCACACTTATGCACATGCAGATGTTATTCCACTATGACTCATAGACATTTCCAATCGAAGGTGATTTATGGGCCCAAACAATGTGAAACCGATTGGGTGCAATAAATTTAGTCACTCAGTCACTCACTACACACCTTGCAAATCTTTATAAAATACAGAGCCACTGTCAGGCAGAACTTGAGAGGCACTTGCTGTCTCTCAGCCAATCAGCTTCGACCTGGTTCCGCCATTGGTCCTCCTTACCCCAGCAGCAGACTTTTCAACTTAAAATGGTCGCGCAGAACAGCTGAGTTTACCTAGAGAATTCCAGCACTTTAAATTGTTTAGAAGTTAGAATAAAAAATGGCATCATTTCAACAGCTTCTGCTGCTCCTAGCAGCAGCAACAGCAACAGCTGCAGCAATGGTCGCATCGCCGACACCGTCGGATGTCGTCCTAGACGAGGAGCTGCCACCGGGCAGCCAGCCCGCCGAACTGCGTCAGGCGTTGATTCAGCGCGGCCTGGACAGCCCCGGATGCTGCGTCATGATCCCGCCTCATCCGTACTTCGAGTACACCGCCAACGAGGCCGCGGCCCGCGCCGAGCTGACGGTCAAGAAGCGCCTGGACCGCGAGTCCATGTGCCCCGAAGCCGGCCTCTGCTGCAGCTCGGCCGAGCTGATCTGCCAGCTCAAGCTGCACTTCCTCGACCGTCGGCAGTCGGGCGCACCCCGGGAGATCGTCCTGACCGTCGGGATTCGTGACATCAACGATCACCGGCCCGTCTTCCCGGAGGCCGAGCGCCGGATTCAGGTCAGCGAGGACGCCCCGCCGGGTCAGCTGGTCCGCCTGCCGCTGGCTTCCGATCCGGACTCCGACTCCAACTCAGTCAGGGACTACTCGCTGCTGCCGAGGGTCGGTGTCTTCGGCCTGCGCGAGGACCGGGCCGGCTCTGGCAGGGTGACCCATCTGTCACTCGAGCTGCTGGACAGGCTGGACAGGGAGGCCCAGCCGGTGCACAATCTGACCCTGGTGAGAGCCACTGCATCACCCACTCCATCACCCATTGCATCACACACTGCATCACCCACTCCATCACTCACTCCATCACCCACCCCACCACTCCATCACCCACTCCATCACCCACTCCAGCACCCACTCCATCACCCACTCCATAACCCACCCCACCACTCTATAACCCACCCCACCACTCCATCACCCACTCCAGCACCCACTCCATCACCCACTCCATAACCCACCCCACCACTCTATAACCCACCCCACCACTCCATCACCCACTCCATCACCCACTCCAGCACCCACTCCATCACCCACTCCATAACCCACCCCACCACTCCATCACCCACCCAACCACTCCATAACCCACCCCACCACAACCCACCCCACCGCTCCATCACCCACTCCATCAGCCACCCCACCACTCCAAAACCCACCCGACCCCACCACAACCCACCCCACCACTCCATCACCCACCCCACCACTTCATCACCCACTCCATCACCCACTCCATCACCCACTACATCACCCACTTCATCATCCACCCCATCACCCACCCCATCACCCACCCCATCACCCACCCCATCACCTACCCCACCACACGCTCTATATCCCCAGGTTGCCACAGACATCGACGGCCAAAACGCCAGCCTCCGCCTCATCGTGAACGTCACGGACGTGAACGACAACCGGCCGCAGTTCCACCCAACCGGCCACCGGACTGTCCGAGTTCGCGAGTCCGACCCGGCTGGCAACTGTCCGGTCCAGCTGTCGGCCATCGATCCGGACAGTGGCGAGAATGGCCGAGTAATCTTCGAGCTGGACCCGCACCAGCCGGACCTGGCCGCGGTCGATGCCAACTTTCGCGTGTCGCCATCGAGCGGCTTCATCTGCCTTCGTCGGAGTCTGGACTACGAGACTAAGGAGATCTTCGAACTGTCCGTCATCGCCAGGAATCCCACGCCGATCAGAGGCGACCCTGGAGCTGGCGGAGCTGGCAGCCGGCTGGCGACGGCCACCGTGACGGTGCTGGTTGTTGATGAGAATGATGAGGCGCCCCAGCTGCAGCTGGACTATCTGGATGGGACAGCGGAGGTGTGAACTGGATTTGGGGTCTTCGGTAATCTAAAAAGTCCACAATGAATAAACTGTTACCAATCAGTCGCCAATCAGTCACCAATCAATCACCAATCAGTCACCAATCAGTCACCAATCAGTCACCAATCAACCACCAATCACCAATAAGTCACCAATCAGTCACCAATCAGTCACCAATCAATCACCAATCAATCACCAATCAGTCACCAATCAGTTACCAATAACTAATCAGTCACCAATCAGTCACCAATCAGTCATCAATCGATCACCAATAACCAATCAGTCACCAACAAATCAACCCAGGTAACGGAGAACGACCGCCGAGGCCACACCTTGGCGGCCCTGCAGGCCACGGACAGGGACCGGGGCGACAACGGCCGGGTGAGCTGCCAGATCGACCAGCCCGACCTGCGCGACGTCTTCGAGCTTCTGCCCACCGCCGGCTCAGCATCCGCCGGCGCTTCATCCGGTCAGCCGCAGCGCTGGCGATTCTACTTGGGCACCAGAGACGGAGGTCCCGGACTCGATCGCGAGGCCCACCTGAAACTCGGACCGATGGCGGCTCACCGAGAAGTCGTCCGACTCGACGTAGGCATCGTCTGTCGCGACGGCGGCCAACCGGCCAATGTCCGGTTCGCCAACGCCTCCGTGCTCATCGGTGACGTCAACGACAATGCGCCAGCGCTGCGGCTGGTCCGGTCTGCCGCTGCCGCTACAGCAGGCGGCGGTGACAAAGACCTCTTAGCTTCGGCCAGCGTGCCGAGAACCGTCCGCCCGGCTTCCACGTCGCCAAGCTCGACGCTCACGACCTCGACTTCGGCGTCAACGGCTCAGTGGCGTTCGCGCTCGATCCGGCTGGCACCGACACTTTGGCGCTGGACGCCTTCGACGTTCGAAGCGATGGCTTGTTGGTCACCCGACGGACGCTCGATCGAGAGTCGGCGATGCCGCCCATAGACAGCTTCCGGGTAGCCGTGATGGCGCACGACCGGGGCAGCGCCGTCCGGCTCAGCTCCACCCTGACGCTCCACGTCCGCCTGATCGACGAGAACGACAACGCGCCGGTCATCCTGCCGCTGGCCGGATCTGCGGCGGCGGCCGCCGGCGCCGGGCTGGAGTTCCGCCTGGCGGAGAACAACAAAGCCGGTGCCGCTGTCGGCCGCCTGCGCGTCGTGGACGCCGACTTCGGACCGGACGAGGCCGACTGGCGACGGCGTCGGCGTCGGGTCTCGCTGTCACCGGCGGCGACTTCGAGTTCGACGCCTGGCGGCGGCGCTCGACTGCCGTTTCGAGTGCGGCCGTCGACAGGCCCCGACCTGGACGAGTTCATCATCGAAGCCACGGACGTGCTGGACGCGGAGCGCCAGGCCGAGTACCGCTTCCTGCTGCTGGCCAGCGACGGTCAGCACTCCTCCAGCTGCAATGTCACTGTCATCGTCGAGGACGTCAACGACCACCCGCCGAAGATCTTCTATCCTTGCAGCGGCAGCGGCGGCAACCGGAGCTCGAGCTCCGTCCGCCGCCAGTTGCTGAGGAACCACAGCGTCTCCTGGCGCGAGCCGGTGGGCTACACGGTGCTGAAGGTCAACGCCAACGACGAAGACTTCGACAAGACTGGGAACGGCAGGTTCCAGTTCAGTCTGCGGGAGGCCCCGGCCGCCGGACAGTCTGGTGACGCCGTCCGGCCACTGTTCAGCGTCGATCCCGACGGTGGGCAGATCCGGGTGGCCGCTCGCATGACCGGCCGAGACCGCGGCGTCCGGCGCCTGACGGTGACAGCGACCGACCGAGGACAGCCGCGGCCGCTGGCCACCGAGTGCGTCTTCGACGTGACGGTGGACAGCTCGGAGCCGAGAAGCCAAGCAGCCTTGGCGCCGCGTCTCGGCGAAGATGGAGGAGGAAGAGACGGTGGCGGCGTGTTCACCCAGGTGCCGCCGATGCCACGCCAGAAGCAGCAGTTCGGAGACTCTGTCGTGCTGGCCGTTGTTGGCATTTTCGCGCTGCTGTTGCTATTGGCAACGGTGCTGCTGCTGCTGTACGCCAGGCATTGGCACGCGGCGCCGGGCTTCCTGCCAGACGTGCTGGGCGCCTGCTTCGGCAGGAGGGAGCAACGGAGCCAGGCGGGCCGTGGCGGCGGCGGTGGCCGCGGCCGCAAGTCCGCTGAATCTGCCGAGGCTGCTGGAGCGGCCTTTCTCGGGGTCAAGTCGGGTCAGCCGGATCAGCTGAGATCCAGGCCGCTCAGTCAGGTTAGTTAGTTAGTTAGTTAGTTAGTTAGTTAGTTAGTTAGTTAGTTAGTTAGTTAGTTAGTTAGTTAGTTAGGTAGTTAGTTAGTTAGTTAGTTAGTTAGTTAGTTAGTCAGTTAGTTAGTTAGTTAGTTAGTTAGTTAGTTAGTTAGTCAGTTAGTTAGTTAGTTAGTTAGTTAGTTAGTTAGTTACTCAGTTAGTTAGTTAGTTAGTTAGTTGGGTAGTTAGTTAGTTAGTCAGTTAGTTAGTAAGTTAGTTACTTAGTTAGTTAGTTAGTTAGTTAGTTAGTTAGTTAGTTAGTTAGTTAGTTAGTTAGTTAGTTAGTTAGTTAGTTAGTTAGTTAGTATGTTAGTTAGTTAGTTAGTTAGTATGTTAGTTAGTTAGTTAGTTAGTCAGTTAGTTAATTAATTAGTTAGTTAGTTAGTTAGTTAGTTAGTTAGTTAGTTAGTTAGTTAGTCAGTCAGTTAGTCAGTCAGTTAGTTAGTTAGTTAGTTAGTTAGTTAGTTAGTTAGTTAGTTAGTTAGTTAGTTAGTTAGTTAGTTAGTTAGTTAGTTAGTTAGTTAGTTAGTTAGTTAGTTAGTTAGTTAGTTAGTTAGTTAGTTAGTTAGTTAGTCAGTCAGTCAGTCAGTCAGTCAGTCAGTCAGTCAGTCAGTCAGTCAGTCAGTCAGTCAGTCAGTCAGTCAGTTAGTTAGTTAGTTAGTTAGTTAGTTAGTTAGTTAGTTAGTTAGTTAGTTAGTTAGTTAGTTAGTTAGTTAGTTAGTTAGTTAGTCAGTTAGTTAGTTAGTTAGTTAGTTAGTTAGTTAGTTAGTTAGTTAGTTAGTTAGTTAGTTAGTTAGTTAGTTAGTTAGTTAGTTAGTTAGTTAGTTAGTTAGTTAGTTAGTTAGTTAGTTAGTTAGTTAGTTAGTTAGTTAGTTAGTTAGTTAGTTAGTTAGTTAGTTAGTTAGTTAGTTAGTTAGTTAGTTAGTTAGTCAGTTAGCTGGTTATTTAGTTTCCCATTTCCCCAGCACAGTTAAGGATGGCCAGCTGGGTTGTTTCAGGCAATTAAATATTCAATAATGGTTGAAAAGCCAGGCACAGCTGGCATATAAAATGCTCTCAATTGAAGTGTGGAAATTGCATCGTTCTCGCAATCCAACCTGAAGGGAAAAATTGGTGGTCGCAGTGCTGCAAGCGATGAGGAAAACTGCACTAAACAGCCGGTGCTTACATTGCAGCATCAATTTCAGAATTTGAGTTAAACTCTGTTCCAGCGCATTATGAATTCTAGCCAGAGTAAATAGGGGTGCACGGACCAGATGGCCCTTAGGTAGTGTTATCATTGGTAAGCTCTTTAACACCAGGAATGATCCTTTTAAACTCCAATAACTCAGGCTGTAGACTCCAATGCTTCAGGCTGTAGACTCCAATGCTTCAGGCTGTAGACTCCAATGCTTCAGGCTGTAGACTCTAGTACTTGAGGCTGTAAACTCCAATATTTCAGGCTGTAGACTCCAATACTTCAGGCTGTAGACTCCAATACTTCAGGCTGTAGACTCCAATACTTCAGGCTGTAGACTCCAATACTTCAGGCTGTAGACTCTAGTACTTGAGGCTGTAAACTCCAATACTTCAGGCTGTAGACTCTAGTACTTGAGGCTGTAAACTCCAATACTTCAGGCTGTAAACTCCAATACTTCAGGCTGTAGACTCCAATACTTCAGGCTGTAGACTCCAATACTTCAGGCTGTAGACTCTAGTACTTGAGGCTGTAAACTCCAATACTTCAGGCTGTAAACTCCAATACTTCAGGCTGTAAACTCCAATACTTCAGGCTGTAGACTCCAATACTTCAGGCTGTAGACTCCAATACTTCAGGCTGTAGACTCTAGTACTTGAGGCTGTAAACTCCAATACTTCAGGCTGTAGACTCTAGTACTTGAGGCTGTAAATTCCAATACTTCAGGCTGTAGACTCCAATGCTTCAGGCTGTAGACTCCAATACTTCAGGCTGTAAACTCCAATACTTCAGGCTGTAGACTCCAATACTTCAGGCTGTAAACTCCAATACTTCAGGCTGTAGACTCCAATGCTTCAGGCTGTAGACTCCAATGCTTCAGGCTGTAGACTCCAATACTTCAGGCTGTAAACTTCAATACTTCAGGCTGTAGACTCCAATGCTTCAGGCTGTAAACTCCAATACTTCAGGCTGTAGACTCCAATGCTTCAGGCTGTAGACTCCAATACTTCAGGCTGTAAACTTCAATACTTCAGGCTGTAGACTCCTATGCTTCAGGCTGTAGACTCCAATGCTAAAAGCAGCACAGAACATCAAAAGTTTACAAACTTCAGCTTCAAAGCTCAGTCCACGCTGACCCCAGAGAGATTTGACCTCTGCAGCGCACAGCGCAATGCACAGATCTGTCACAGTTCGGCATGCAATCAAGTGAGATTTTGATTCGTCACAAGATCGCAGAGGGGCGCCCTGATAGCTGCTGGTACATGCGGATGGTCTGTCCGTCTATCCGACCCCATCTTCATCAAGACCGGCTGTCAAATACTGCTAGTCGCGCAAACAGCTGACCTCAGCAGTTCACGCGGACACGGAAGCCCCACCGCCCGTGTCCTCCCCTCCTTTCTTAGTTTTGTCTTTTCTGCGAGAATCTTTTAAGCGCTGGTGTTTGTTTAAAAAATTGTGACTAGCTCGTAATAATATATATCTAAATGCAGCCCAAAATGGCGAAAACGAAGCGGGACGATGGGAGAGGTGAGGGTGAGAGGGGTGAGAGTGAGAGGGGTGAGAGTGGGAGAGGTGAGAGTGAGAGGGTGAGAGGGGTGAGAGTGAGAGGGGTGAGAGTGGGAGAGGTGAGAGTGAGAGGGGTGATAGGGAGAGGGAGAGAAGGGTGAGAGGGGTGAGAGGGGTGAAAGAGGTGGGAGGGAGAGGGGTGAGAGGGAGAGGGTGAGGGAGAGAAGGGTGAGAGGGGTGAGAGGGGTGAGAGGGAGAGAGTGAGAGGGAGAGGGGGAGGGGGAGAGGGGTGAGAGGGTGAAAGGGGTGAGAGGGAGACGGGTGAGAGTGAGAGAGGTGAGAAGGAGAGAGTTGCGAATGAGAGGGGTAAAAGGGAGAGGGGTGAGAGGGAGAGGGGTGAGAGTGAGAGGGTGAGAGGGAGAGGGAGAGGGAGAAAGGGAGAGGGGTGAGAGTGAGAGGGGTGAGAGTGAGAGGGGTGAGAGTGAGAGGGGTGAGAGTGAGAGGGGTGAGAGTGAGAGGGGTGAGAGTGAGAGGGGTGAGAGTGAGAGGGGTGAGAGTGAGAGGGGTGAGAGTGAGAGGGGTGAGAGTGAGAGGGGTGAGAGTGAGAGGGGTGAGAGTGAGAGGGGTGAGAGTGAGAGGGGTGAGAGTGAGAGGGTGAGAGGGAGAGGGAGAGGGAGAAAGGGAGAGGGGTGAGAGTGAGAGGGTGAGAGGGAGAGGGAGAGGGAGAAAGGGAGAGGGGTGAGAGTGAGAGTGAGAGGGGTGAGAGTGAGAGGGGTGAGAGTGAGAGGGGTGAGAGTGAGAGGAGTGAGAGTGAGAGGGGTGAGAGTGAGAGGGGTGAGAGTGAGAGGGGTGAGAGTGAGAGGGGTGAGAGTGAGAGGGGTGAGAGTGAGAGGGGTGAGAGTGAGAGGGGTGAGAGTGAGAGGGGTGAGAGTGAGAGGGGTGAGAGTGAGAGGGGTGAGAGTGAGAGGGGTGAGAGTGAGAGGGGTGAGAGTGAGAGGGGTGAGAGTGAGAGGGGTGAGAGTGAGAGGGGTGAGAGTGAGAGGGTGAGAGGGAGAGGGAGAGGGAGAAAGGGAGAGGGTGAGAGTGAGAGGGTGAGAGGGAGAGGGGTGAGAGTGAGAGGGGTGAGAGTGAGAGGGGTGAGAGTGAGAGGGGTGAGAGTGAGAGGGGTGAGAGTGAGAGGAGTGAGAGTGAGAGGGGTGAGAGTGAGAGGGGTGAGAGTGAGAGGGGTGAGAGTGAGAGGGTGAGAGTGAGAGGGTGAGAGTGAGAGGGGTGAGAGTGAGAAGTATTAAGGGAAATATGTTACATTCGAGCTCAATGTAGTCAGTTGTTTTGTTTCAGAATTTCCAACATTTCCAAGTTGATTTGACAGATGAGGCGCTCAGCTTGATTCTGCAAGATTCCTAATTAATGGTTGCAGTGTATAACAGTTATAAGCATATTTGGTCTGCTTCTCTTTGTCCCTTCGATCTACCGCACTATTCAGCAGATCCCAGTTGAAGCAGTTTAACAAAACCCGCTCGGATCGTCTGCTCATCTTCTACTAAAAGCAGAAATCGATTAGGGCATGAGAAGAAAGAACAGCAGTTCGCAGAAGACACGGGAGAGCGCACACTTGCTGCCTGGAAAATCCATAGCTACCCAGCTTTTTTACGCTTCTGCTTCAAAAGAGACGGTCGCTTCCAAGCCAAGAATTGTTTCCTTCTGCTTCTGCTCTTTTGCTGCAGGACTTTTAAAAAATGCAGCCTCTTTCTCTTGAGCATGAGGCGGCAAACTCCGGCCCGCCAAGCCTCTCTATCCGGCCCTCGGGTCCTTTGAAACTTCACAATAGCAATCCGAGGTCGGTGTCTCGTCTCAGCTTTCGTCTCTTCCCTCTGCTCTTTTCTCTCTCCCCTTTCTATTCTCTCCTCTCTCCTCCTCTGTTCTCCCCCTCTTCCCTCCTCCTTCTCTCCTCCCTCCCCTTTTCTCTCCTCTTTTTTCTCTCCTCTCATCTAATCTCCTCTCTCTTCCATTCTTCTCTCTTATTTCATCTCTCTTTTCATCTAATCTCTTGCTTCTCGCCTCTTATCTCTTATCTCCTCTTTCCTCCTGTCTCACCTCTGTTCCCTCTGCTCTCTCATCTGGCCGTTTAGGTAGGCACAGCGGTTTGACCCATTCCTGCTGTAGAAGCAGGTGCATCAGCATGGAAACCAGTGGAACTTTCCCTATTTGCCAGTTCAAAAATTCTTTTGGCAAGTTTTTCATCTGTAAAAGTCGCAATTCAGCGAAGCCTTAAAAACATGCGAAAAAAAGATTTTAAAAAAAGCATTTTTTGCTAAAAGAGACTCGCCAGCAGGTTTAAACGCGCCACCGAAGACACAGAAAAAAGCAAATTTTAACAGACTATCTAAAAGAAGAGAGAAATACATGACTTGCCAGCCAAGCCTGCAGCTCCCACAGCCCTCAGGGGCATGCGGCAGACTCCTGGAATCTGGAGGGAAAGGAAGGGTTCAAGTGACTCCCAAACTGTCTGCCTACTGCCCCGCTATCTTAATTCGACCATGGCTTCGAAAAAGCAACTATTCGGCTCTGCTGCGGGGGGGGGCGGCGCCAAGACAACGGATGCCTGCGCGACGTGGGCCCGGAGAAGCAAAAACAGTTTTTCTGCTTTTTTGCGACCCCGACTTGTCCCAGAGATGTATCCGCGACCGAGGGAATTAATTCCCGACCCCCGACCCCCCCCCAACCCCACCGACTCCAATAAGCGAAGCAATAAAAGTCCCATTGGAATTCGAACACAAATTGATGTATACAGAAAGCCAGTTGGTCTTCAGATGTGACCGCCGGTGGTCAATCAGCCCGCAGCCTGTGCACCCCCTGAAGGATTACAAAACACTGGCGAAGCTGCCCGGTTTCTGGGAACTGCAATCGCTTTGTGCTGTCTTGCTGGCTGCGGGCCTGATGAACTCTATAAAAAATAGCCTCACTTTTCCCTGTCTTCATTTTTCTGTTGCTTTTTTATACCGTGGGGTCCGTGGCTTTTTAGCTGCCTAATTGACTGTGATTGCTGACTTCTTGTGTGTGTGTGTGTGTGTGTGTGTGTGTGTGTATTTTTTCTATTTTATATTTTCAGCGATTCCGGGACCCGATATGACTCACTCAGTTCGTTTCCTTCTCCCATTCTCCCTCTCCCTTCTCCGGTCCTATCCTCCTCCCTCTCACTCCTCTCCTTCTAACTAACCCTCTCCCTTTCACTCCTCTCCTTCTAACTAACCCTCTCCCTCTCACTCCTCTCCTTCTAACTAACCCTCTCCCTCTCACTCCTCTCCTTCTAACTAACCCTCTCCCTCTCACTCCTCTCCTTCTAACTAACCCTCTCCCTCTCACTCCTCTCCTTCTAACTAACCTCTCCCTCTCACTCCTCTCCTTCTAACTAACCCTCTCCCTCTCACTCCTCTCCTTCTAACTAACCCTCTCCCTCTCACTCCTCTCCTTCTAACTAACCCTCTCCCTATTACCCCTCGCCCTCTCCCTCTCACTCCTCTTCCTCCCACCCCTCTCCCTCTCACTCCTCTCCCTCTAACTAACCCCTCTCCCTCTCCCTCCTCTCCCTCTCACACCTCTCCCTCTCACACCTCTCCCTCTCACTCCTCTCCCTCTCACTCCTCTCCCTCTCACTCCTCTTCCTCACACTCTTCTCCCTCTAACTAACCCCTCTCCCTCCCACACCTCTCCCTCTCACTCCTCTCCCTCCCACACCTCTCCCTCTCACTCCTCTCTCTCCCACCCCTCTTCCTATCTTTAAAATTCAACTCCTCATTAATCTGCCTCATTACACGTAGCCAGATGCACATTGCTTACTAAGCAAGTTGCTCCGACACACTGAGCTCTTCTAACCTGCTCTGCCGGCCGTTTCCCAATTCGATCGAAATTGCATTCAAATCCCAAATTCTCCTGTCAGACAAAAGACACACAGGCGCTTTTAAAACATTGCTCCAACTGCAGAGTGGGATTATTATCCCATCAACAAATCGGACAAGTCCAATGCACAGTCAGGCTTCTAAGAGGTGGGAAGAGGATCCTAATGAATAATCCATGAGCAGCACCTAGCGAGGAAACTCCATGATGTCTAACAAATGCTGCTGCCTAATACCTGACACCTCCAGTCGTGGGAGGGAAGAGTTTCCTCACACCTTTACTGGGGATAACAGGGGATTCCCTCCTACAGTGTTTGAGCTTTATTATTCCCATTGTACCCTGCCGGCGTGGAGTACAAAGGATGGTGAGGAGCGGCGGCGAGATTGAGCTGAGACACAGGCATGGAGGAGACAATGGGGAAGCGGGCGGGAACAGTTTTGATGAGGCTTGCAGTTTCCAGTCAATTTATTCAAGAGGCTCAGTTCTAGCAAACACAATACTGAAACTGAACAAGGGAGTTGGCAATTATTTGTCACGGAACTGGCAGCTCAGCAGTCTGCGCTTCTTGGCGATTTCCTGTAAACTGGCCCTGAGTAGAGGAATAGAATGGATTGCTAATCTAGCCAGCATCACTGATGAAGGAATAGAATGGATTGTTAATCTAGCCAGCATCACTGATGAAGGAATAGAATGGATTGTTAATCTAGCCAGCATCACTGATGAAGGAATATAATGGATTGCTAATCTAGCCAGCATCACTGATGAAGGAATAGAATGGATTGCTAATCTAGCCAACATCACCGATGAAGGAATATAATGGATTGCTAATCTAGCCAGCATCACTGATGAAGGAATAGAATGGATTGCTAATCTAGCCAACATCACCGATGAAGGAATATAATGGATTGCTAATCTAGCCAGCATCACTGATGAAGGAATAGAATGGATTGCTAATCTAGCCAGCATCACTGATGAAGGAATATAATGGATTGCTAATCTAGCCAACATCACTGATGAAGGAATACAATGGATTGCTAATCTAGCCAGCATCACTGATGAAGGAATAGAATGGATTGCTAATCTAGCCGGCATCACTGATGAAGGAATAGAATGGATTGCTAATCTAGCCAGCATCACTGATGAAGGAATAGATTGGATTGCTAATCTAGCCAACATCACCGATGAAGGAATAGAATGGATTGCTAATCTAGCAGATATTCCCCCCCCCCCAAACCGACTTCCAGGCCCACGAAGATACCTGATGGACTCGAACCAGCTCCCTGCAGCAGAGAGCAGCACGGGTTGGGTGAGTGACTTGAATCGAGCTTTTCAGCCCGGAGTTCCGGACCACCCAGCCAAGCCACATCAGCGGATAAAAGCAGCAAAGCAATTTACTGGATTCTCTTGCACACTTACCTACGAAAGCAGAGGCGCAAAAAATCGCAGAACTTTCCCTAATGGGACTAACGATTCGGGGGAATTATCCCCAGAAGAGCGATGACAAAATTGATAGGCCAAGGAGAAAAGGTGTCCAGCGCGGCGGGGCAGCCCATCAGTCATCTCATTTGGCTAATAAGTTATCGAGGCGCATCACGGATCCCCACCTGAGAGGCTGCGGGATAATCGCGCATGGATAAAAATCTTTACTTTTCTTTCTCCCACCTGTCTCCCCCCTACCGTTCCCCCCCCCCCCTCTCTCCTGGGATGACAGGAAAATACGCAAGTGTGTTAATATAATGCCTCACAAAAGAGGCTCGGAAGAAGAAGGCCTTTGTCACTTGCACCTTGACTGGCTGACGGGCCCTGCACCTCAGGGCACAATGAGGCAGATTGCCCAAGACCCAGATAGTTACAGTGCACCTGAAACCGTATTGTTAATGTTAATAATATTATTATTGTTTGAAGATTAACATGAAAGCTTCGGGATGCACAACCAATCGATTAATCATCATCTTCGCGTCCACCTATCGTCGCTTCACGCCCCTCACTCACTGCCCCTCGCGCTCGTGCAGTATCAAAAGCCAAGGAAGCAGCCGCCCTCAGCCAGCAATGGTGGTCGCAGCCATCAATCAGAAAATTAGTAGCGAGTCAACTTCACATTTTTATACTCGTAGATCATAAATACAGCATGGCTGAATATTTGTCTTAATTGTGGCCTCTCGTGACTGACAATGAAAAGAGCCAACCTTGAAAGAAGCGCCAACCCTAGAAGCGCCAACCCTAGAAGAAGCGCCAACCCCAGAAGAAGCGCCAACCCCAGAAGAAGTGCCAACCCCAGAAGAAGCGCCAACCCCAGAAGAAGCGCCAACCCCAGAAGAAGCGCCAACCCCAGAAGAAGCGCCAACCCTAGAAGCGCCAACAACCAGAAAAAGCGTCAACCCTAGAAAAAGCGCTAACCCTAGAAACGCCAACCCTAGAAGAAGCGCCAACCCAGAAGAAGCGCCAACCCCAGAAGAAGCGCCAACCCCAGAAGAAGCGCCAACCCCAGAAGAAGCGCCAACCCCAGAAGAAGCGCCAACCCTAGAAGAAGCGCCAACCCCAGAAGAAGCGCCAACCCTAGAAGAAGCGCCAACCCCAGAAGAAGCGCCAACCCTAGAAAAAGCGCCAACCCCAGAAGAAGCGCCAACCCTAGAAGAAGCGCCAACCCCAGAAGAAGCGCCAACCCCAGAAGAAACGCCAACCTAGAAGAAACGCCAGCCCCAGAAGAAACGCCAGCCCCAGAAGAAGCGCCAACCCAGAAGCGCCAACCCAGAAGCGCCAACCCCAGAAGCGCCAACCCCAGAAGCGCCAACCCCAGAAGCGCCAACCCAGAAGAAGCGCCAACCCCAGAAGAAACGCCAACCCCAGAAGAAGCGCCAACCCCAGAAGAAGCGCCAACCCCAGAAGAAGCGCCAACCCTAGAAGAAGCGCCAACCCCAGAAGAAGCGCCAACCCCAGAAGAAGCGCCAACTCTAGAAGAAGCGCCAACCCCAGAAGAAGCACCAACCCTAGAAGAAGCGCCAACCCTAGAAGAAGCGCCAACCCCAGAAGAAGCGCCAACCCTAGAAGAAGCGCCAACCCTAGAAGAAGCGCCAACCCTAGAAGAAGCGCCAACCTAGAAGAAGCGCCAACCCCAGAAGAAGCGCCAACCCCAAAAGAAACGCCAACCCTAGAAGAAACGCCAACCCTAGAAAAGCTTGAAAGCCACTAGCTATGCTGAGTTTGCTCAAAAAGAGAGGTTGAGGGGCTGTGAAATTGAAAATAGCACAGGAGCTTCAGCAGAGAAAAAACGATGGACGGCAGCATGACGCACTGCATGCAGCAGTTTTCAAAATTTTCAATTGCTCTTTTGTTATAATTTTTCGCGCCCATTCAGTGTGAGCACGTTTCTGCAGCCTCTTCAGTTAGAGAGAGATGGGGAGAGGCGGGAGAGGAGCAGCTCAGCGATGAAAGTGGAATCCCTCCTTTGTCGACTGCACGAGAGTCTCCAAGAAAAGGCCCTCGAGGCGGGGGGGGGGGTTAATACTCCTGATTCCTCAACTGTAATTCCCACAGCTAAGCTCTTTTCAAATCCCCTTTTGTTGGTCGCTCGAACGCTCTCCAAAGGTGAGCACGGCGAGCCTCTCGTATTTCTCTTTTTCTAACCCCAGATGAAGATAAATTGCCTGCTCTCCGAGCAAAATCTCCCATGGGAAATTTCCCCGGGGCTTCGAGTCTCGGGATTCACAAAATCTGCTACCATACGATTACCAGATTACTGGGAGAGGGGATCAAGGAGAGCAGCTGAAGCCTCTTGTGATAATGTTGGCATCTGCGACACAGATTTCACAATTCTTTGTGCGCACAAACAAGCCAAGGAGTTCCAAGACTATATAATCTGGAATGGAAACTGTTGCATGAACAGCCATGGAGTTTTAAATGATAGATGATCATAGAATCTGGAATGGAAACTGTTGCATGAGCAGCCGGGGGATTTTAAATTATAGATGACCATAGAATCTGGAATGGAAACTGTTGCATGAGCAGCCATGACTTTTAAATTATAGAGCCATAAGAGCTCCATAAGATGAGCCAACTGAAGACTAAGATATGGAACCTGGAATCGCCAATAATCACTCGCTTGGTTTTCCATTCCAGGCCAGCTACGACTTTATCTAGAAATCATGACTGGAGCAGATTGCGTGCTATCCGTAAATGCAACAGCGCAATATAAACTAAGAAACAAAACACGAGCCTATAGGATAATCCTTCACGGATCCACTTCAAATCAAAGCCGCAACCACAGACAGGCCACAGATGGCCGCAAACTTCCCTTTTCCTCCCAGATCCCCAAACTTATCTACCTAGCATGAATATAGCCATGGCTATTGGATGATGAAGAACGGGGGTGGCGGGAGATTTAATCCCTAGCTGGATCTATCTCGTGGAAACGGTCGAGCCATTATCAAGTGGGAATCCGGTAAGGGATATTATATATAGGGGGATATCCGATAGCGGATCAAGGATGAGAGAGCTACTTTGTATTGCGTTTTCATGGAGTAGACGAATAGAGCGAATGCACATCAAGTTCGGAGGGTTTGGAAAATATACGAGTCAGTGAAAGAGAATCAGAGAGAGAGAGAGAAAGAGTTCAACTGATAGTATTAGGCATCTGCATGTCGAGCGAAAGACGAATTAACTCGAAAATGGGAGCTCGCAAAGATCGAATACTTGACTCGAGCGATTCGAGAGAATTAACGATATTAACCTTAATATAAGTGTTTTAGCTAAAGTTAGAAATTGCAACAATGAATTCGATTCTGGGGAATCCTGCATCCTTGAACAATATATGTCTGGGTGTTCTAAGATAGCTCCCACTGATTCTTTAATTTGTTTATGGAAGCGCTGACCGAACAATAACCAGAACCTTATATAATCCTGTTAGACTGCTTCAACCCACAGATTCGGATCCCAGAATATTCAGAGTGCAGCTTTAGCTAGGAGAGAGCAAAGATTAAGTTAAGTCCGATTCTAGGGGGGGGGGGGCAGAGGAGGGTCTGACCCACGCGCCTCAACCCCTGGTTTGATTCCCTACAAGGCCACATTCATTTGGTGCAGGTTAAGCAGCGTTGGCCATGGTTAGAACGCTGCCGAATAGCCTGACAAATGTATATACGCGGTCATATATACTCTCTATTTCATAAGCAGGTGTTCAGACAGGTTACAACACTTAATTAGGAGCCACTTTTTCTCTTTTCAGCGCTTAGACGTCGTAGCATACCCAGCTTTTTAATCATACGGATACAACTCAGGGTTCTTCTAGTGCCTAATTGGCTGTTAAGCTTGGCTCCTTCCACAGCAACCAGCCTAATTAAAGAGACATTTACACTCATTAATAGAAAGCAAAAAATCAGACTTTTAACGAAAGATCAAAGGTGCACTCAGGTGTGCCTATGATCTCAAAGAGGCAAGAAATTACACACGCTACTTTGCCACCTGCACCCCGGCTCTGAAGAATGGCATGACTAGCATATGACTCCCTCATAGTGTTGGTATGCAAACGGATTCGCAAAGTTCTGTAGAATCCCAGTTTCATGACACAGGGGGTTTTTGATTTTTGCGAAATTCTACTAATTGGGCCCGCGCACTGAGCTGCTTGAGCGACTGTGCCGGCCCTTGATTCTAGATCAAGAAGAATGATTAAATCATAACTCACAGAGTACACACGGAATTCGAAAGCTTAAACATAATTCTGTCAAATAATAGTAGTTTATAGAACAGAAGTAGAGCAATCAAAATAGCTGAGTCACACACTTCACACATGCCTTCTCCTCCTGCTCATAATCTTCCCTATCCTTACTCAAATTTGCACATTAGTGCCAACTTTATTTAATATCTACGGTTAATATTATATCATCAATCTCACCATCGCACGCTTGAGTCTATAGATAAAGAGTATAGGAAGGAAAAGGCCCATTATTTTATCGCGAGAGAGAGAGAGAGAGAGAGCTGGCTGTGGTTATAGTGAGCATCTGCGGCTAAGGGATAAGCGGTATCGGAGAGCCCACACTGCAGGGTATCAGTTATCAAGTGACGATCAGTTAGTTATCGGTGAGCAGTTGCTTGCCCGCCCAGCCCGCGGGGCTAGCAAATAAATAGCGTATCAAGATTTAGAAACTCCCAAGTCAGTGAAGCGGAATTCTCGGGTTCCACTGTATGCATATCTACCCAAAGTAGCGAATTGTACACTTATTAGCAAAAAACTCGTTTCAAACTCGCTCATTGCTACTCAAAATGTTCAAAAGTAGGCCTATTAGAGAGTCGTCATTGAATTTTGATGGAAATCAAGATTTGGCATTGTCGTAAAGCAAGCAGTGACTGGTTGGCGTGAATTGCGCATCTGCAATTTTGGGGCTTGTGCACACACACCCACGAAGTCCAAAATTACCTCCCCCCCCAAGGTAGAGAATGTACATGTCTGACGAATAGGCCAGGGCCGCTGTACGCCATGGATTTTATGGTGGTGGGGGGGGGGGACAAAGCCAAGAATTCTACATGAACATGTACATTTTTTCAGAATCGGTGTGTCAGTGCTCATTTTGGAGCCGCAGGCACTATATTTTATCGTCCTGAAGCAAAATCATCGATTTCCATTACGGGTCATAAGGTTTAGGTGAGGGAGACAATGCATGTCCCCCGGTGGCGATGCCCCTGCGTGCAGTATACATGCTCAAGAGTCAACGGAATGGGTGCCTGCAGCCCACCTGCAAATATTTCTATTGTTCTACCTTACCTCGTTAACTGAGAATTAGAACCCGACTCATTTCAAGCTTCAAATGCCAATCATTGCAGAGTACTTTCCGTTCAAAACGCTGGATAGAAGAATCTACCTACGCGAGGAGCCTTCGCAACAGCAGCATCTGATGCCAACGCCGCAGATGATGACAGGCGACAGCGGAGTCTACGGCGGCGGCGGCGGAGCAGTCGGGATCAACCACCGGCACTACCAGAGCCTGTACCACAGCCAGCGCCCCGACCCTCGCCGACAGCAGCAGGATCATCCCCTATTATCGCCGGCATTCGATCGGCCAACAACGGGTTTAATGATCGACTCGCAGGGGCAGAGGCGCTCCCTGCACAAGTCCGAGTCCGACTTGATGCAGCAGCAAGAGCAGCAGCAGTCATACGAGAACTGCTTCGACGGGCAGCAGCAAAATCCGCAACAGCAGCTGAGGCAGCAACGCCGCAGGCAGAGTACGAGAACTCTGCGCGTCGGCATCGACAGTCAGGACGCTGCCATGACGATGCAGAACAGCAATGGAAAGCCTTTCCCAGCTGTGCAGGCCAGCTTTGTGTAATGCACACGCACATAAACATAAACAGCTTAATGTATGCATGGTCATTGGCGCCACAAGCTATGTGTAGCTTTTGTAATGCTAACTTAAAAGACGGACATGTCTAATTTCTAGGCTGGCTTGTCCCCTCAGTCGGAAATTTGCGTGTTGTCTCTGGCATAACCTGTCTTTGTTATTTTAGGCTTTCAAATTTGGGTGTCCGTTATAGGCACGTGCATATTCAAGGGTCATTTAAACTAGGTCAGGGACACTGGTCGAGGATGTCCACCAGTTGAGACTTTTCCATGACTGTTAAGGCTTGATCAAGTGTCCATGGTGCCAACGGCTGAAGGTCCAGAAACTCCACCAGAGTGAAGGCCAAGGCGACCAACAAAGTCAGAGCTGATGCAGACACATGTGCTCGACGCGCAGATGAAATTTGGAGGCTGCGCTGAGCAAGGTTGCGCTGAGGCGCAGTGCTGATTGGCGATCCGACCTTCTTGCAGAATCGTTGAATATCTTGCCGATCCAGAGAGCTGGCGACTTAAATCTTAGTATGAGAAGGCGTGCAACAACAAGTTTCTTGAATTTCCTGTGCCTGCGTTGCTCCGTTCCGGCGCAGCAAGAAAAATTCAGGGTATCCCCGCTGGTGGCTAATTATGAGATTAACGGAAGTTTAAATACTTTGCTATTTGACAGACTGAGCCTTCAAATGTTTTGTAAGAAACTTGCAGTAGCCCCTCTTGAGTGAAGAGTCCTTAAATATCATTACTTGTTATAAACCAACATAATACAAAACGATTGCTGACTTAATAATGCATATATAAAAATTGTGCAGGAAATTATAATTAGTTTAATCACCACCGCTTATCATTTTGATATATGTATATAGGAGTAAGGAGTTGTTTTGGCATAAAAATACACTGACAGCTTTGACTGCTACAATTCTGCTTCAGAATGCCACTGTGAAATTGTCTTATCCAAGTTTGACGCAGATAATTACAGAACAAAGACCAACACACAGTAAATGCTCTAAAAGATACCCTAATCACATTTTTGATTGCTGCTGGGCGGCGGTCTGCCACTTGCACATGAGCTGGTCGATATTCTTCTTTTGAAACACGCTGACTGGCTTCGATTTCTGCAACAAATTTAAAGTGAAAAATATTTAACTTTCTTGACTTGAATGATTTGTCACTCTGCTCTGTTAGAATCTAAACATCAAGCTCACACTGATCCACCAGAGTGACAATGCCAAAGTCACGCCCAACCACCAGAGTGACAATGCCAAAGTCACGCCCAACCACCAGAGTGACAATGCCAAAGTCACGCCCAACCACCAGAGTGACAATGCCAAAGTCACGCCCAACCACCAGAGTGACAATGCCAAAGTCACGCCCAACCACCAGAGTGACAATGCCAAAGTCACACACAACCACCAGAGTGACAATACCAAGTCAAACCTATCAACCAGAGTGACAATGTTAAAGTCACACTCAAACACCAGAGTGACAATGCCAAAGTCACACCCAAAAACCAGAGTGACAATGCCAAAGTCACACCCAAAAACCAGAGTGACAATGCCAAAGTCACGCCCAACCACCAGAGTGACAATGCCAAAGTCACGCCCAACCACCAGAGTGACAATGCCAGTCACACACAACCACCAGAGTGACAATACCAAGTCAAACCTATCCACCAGAGTGACAATGTTAAAGTCACTCCCAAACACCAGAGTGACAATGTCAAAGTCACACTCAAACACCAGAGTGACAATGCCAAAGTCACACCCAAACACCAGAGTGACAATGCCAAAGTCACACCCAAACACCAGAGTGACAATACTAAAGTCACACCCATCCAACAGTGACAAATGATAAAGTCACACCCAACCATCAGAGTGACAATACCAAAGTCAAACACAACCACCAGAGTGACAATGCCAGTCACACACAACCACCAGAGTGACAATACCAAGTCAAACCTATCCACCAGAGTGACAATGTTAAAGTCACTCCCAAACACCAGAGTGACAATGTCAAAGTCACACTCAAACACCAGAGTGACAATGCCAAAGTCACACCAAACACCAGAGTGACAATGTCAAAGTCACACCCAAACACCAGAGTGACAATACTAAAGTCACACCCATCAACAGTGACAAATGATAAAGTCACACCCAACCATCAGAGTGACAATACCAAAGTCAAACACAACCACCAGAGTGACAATACCAAAGTCAAACACAACCACCAGAGTGACAATGCCAAAGTCACACCAACTGAGCTCTATCTCACCTTCCGCTTGACCGGCTGGCCACCAGGCGTTCAACGTCCACCCAACGCGACGAGGCCGGATGCGCGCCGGCAGTCCGCGACGATCCCGACGTTGTCGCCGCGAACAACATCGGGGCTGCCGTCAAGATCGTCAGAGTCCTCAGCGTCAGCGGTGACCGCTTCGCAGGCAGCATCGTTAGAATCTTCATCGGCAGCTGTAGCGGCGGCGGCGGCCAACGCGCTGTCGGTGTCGTAGGGTCGAACAGCGACCGACATATGCGAGGAGGCGAACGAGGCGGAGTTCGTTGACGAGGTGGTCGATCGACTTGCCGACGAAGAGAACGCAGCCCACCACGGGCGGCGGCGGTGGTGGCGGCGGCGGC